>ONZH01005549.1:0-19314 GCA_900303285.1 Rhinella marina
GTAGTAGAATGGAGTTGTTAGGAGGAGGTCCTCTGTCTGCAGTAACGTAGTAGAATGGAGATGTTAGGAGGAGGTCCTCTGTCTGCAGTAGTGTAGTAGAATGGAGATGTTAGGAGGAGGTCCTCTGTCTGCAGTAATGTAGTAGAATGGAGATGTTAGGAGGAGGTCCTCTGTCTGCAGTAATAGTAGTAGAATGGAGTTGTTAGGAGGAGGTCCCTCTGTCTGCAGTAACGTAGTAGAATGGAGATGTTAGGAGCAGGTCCTCTGTCTGCAGTAATGTAGTAGAATGGATATGTTAGGAGGAGGTCCTCTGTCTGCAGTAATGTAGTAGAATGGAGATGTTAGGTGGAGGTCCTCTGTCTGCAGTAATGTAGTAGAATGGATATGTTAGGAGGAGGTCCTCTGTCTGCAGTAATGTAGTAGAACGGAATTTAGGAGGAGGTCCTCTGTCTGCAGTAATGTAGTAGAATGGAGATGTAGGTGGAGGTCCTCTGTCTGCAGTAATGTAGTAGAATGGAGATGTTAGGAGGAGGTCCTCTGTCTGCAGTAATGTAGTAGAATGGAGATGTTAGGAGGATGTCCTCTTCTGCAGTAATGTAGTAGAATGGGAGATGTTAGGAGGAGGTCCTCTGTCTGCAGTAATGTAGTAGAATGGAAGATGTTAGGGAGGCGGTCCTCTGTCTGCAGTAATGTAGTAGAATGGAGATGTTAGGAGGAGGTCCTCTGTCTGCAGTAATGTAGTAGAATGGAGATGTTAGGAGGCGGTCCTCTGTCTGCAGTAATGTAGTAGAATGGAGATGTTAGGAGGAGGTCCTCTGTCTGCAGTAATGTAGTAGAATGGAGATGTTAGGAGGAGGTCCTCTGTCTGCAGTAATGTAGTAGAATGGAGATGTTAGGAGGAGGTCCTCTGTCTGCAGTAATGTAGTAGAATGGAGATGTTAGGAGGCGGTCCTCTGTCTGCAGTAATGTAGTAGAATGGAGATGTTAGGAGGCGGTCCTCTGTCTGCAGTAATGTAGTAGAATGGAGATGTTAGGAGGCGGTCCTCTGTCTGCAGTAATGTAGTAGAATGGAGATGTTAGGAGGAGGTCCTCTGTCTGCAGTAATGTAGTAGAATGGAGATGTTAGGAGGAGGTCCTCTGTCTGCAGTAATGTAGTAGAATGGAGATGTTAGGAGGAGGTCCTCTGTCTGCAGTAATGTAGTAGAATGGAGATGTTAGGAGGAGGTCCTCTGTCTGCAGTAATGTAGTAGAATGGAGATGTTAGGAGGAGGTCCTCTGTCTGCATAATGTAGTAGAATGGAGATGTTAGGAGGAGGTCCTCTGTCTGCAGTAATGTAGTAGAATGGAGATGTTAGGAGGAGGTCCTCTGTCCGCAGTAATGTAGTAGAATGGAGATGTTAGGAGGAGGTCCTCTGTCCGCAGTAATGTAGTAGAATGGAGATGTTAGGAGGAGGTCCTCTGTCCGCAGTAATGTAGTAGAATGGAGATGTTAGGAGGAGGTCCTCTGTCTGCAGTAATGTAGTAGAAATGGAGATGTTAGGAGAGGTCCTCTGTCTGCAGTAATGTAGTAGAATGGAGATGTTAGGAGGAGGTCCTCTGTCTGCAGTAATGTAGTAGAATGGAGATTTAGGAGGTCCTCTGTCTGCAGTAATGTAGTAGAATTGGAGATGTTAGGAGGAGGTCCTCTGTCTGCAGTAATGTAGTAGAATGGAGATGTTAGGAGAGGTCCTCTGTCTGCAGTAATGTAGTAGAATGGAGATGTTAGGAGGCGGTCCTCTGTCTGCAGTAATGTAGTAGAATGGAGATGTTAGGAGGAGGTCCTCTGTCTGCAGTAATGTAGTAGAATGGAGATGTTAGGAGGAGGTCCTCTGTCTGCAGTAATGTAGTAGAATGGAGATGTTAGGAGGAGGTCCTCTGTGTGCAGTAATGTAGTAGAATTGAGATGTTAGGAGGAGGTCCTCTGTCTGCAGTAATGTAGTAGAATGGAGATGTTAGGAGGAGGTCCTCTGTCTGCAGTAATGTAGTAGAATGGAGATGTTAGGAGGAGGTCCTCTGTCTGCAGTAATGTAGTAGAATGGAGATGTTAGAGGAGGTCCCTGCTGCAGTAATGTAGTAGAATGGAGATGTTAGGAAGGTCCTCTGTCTGCAGTAATGTAGTAGAATGGAGATGTTAGGAGGAGGTCCTCTGTCCGGCAGTAATGTAGTAGAAATGGAGATGTTAGGAGGAGGTCCTCTGTCTGCAGTAATTAGTAGATGGAGATGTTAGGAGTCCTGTTGAGTAATGTGAGATGGGTTAGGAGGAGGTCCTCTGTGTGCAGTAATGTAGTAGAATGGAGATGTTAGGAGGCGGTCCTCTGTCTGCAGTAATGTAGTAGAATGGAGATGTTAGGAGGAGGTCCTCTGTCTGCAGTAATGTAGTAGAATGGAGATGTTAGGAGGAGGTCCTCTGTGTGCAGTAATGTAGTAGAATGGAGATGTTAGGAGGCGGTCCTCTGTCTGCAGTAATGTAGTAGAATGGAGATGTTAGGAGGAGGTCCTCTGTCTGCAGTAATGTAGTAGAATGGAGATGTTAGGAGGAGGTCCTCTGTCCGCAGTAATGTAGTAGAATGGAGATGTTAGGAGGAGGTCCTCTGTCCGCAGTAATGTAGTAGAATGGAGATGTTAGGAGGAGGTCCTCTGTCCACAGTAATGTAGTAGAATGGAGATGTTAGGAGGAGGTCCTCTGTCTGCAGTAATGTAGTAGAAAGGAGATGTTAGGAGGAGGTCCTCTGTCTGCAGTAATGTAGTAGACTGGAGATGTTAGGAGGTCCTCTGTCTGCAAGTAATGCAGTAGAATGGAGATGTTAGGAGGAGGTCCTCTGTCTGCAGTAATGGAGATGTTAGGGAGGAGGTCCTCTGTCTTGCAGTAATGGAGATGTTAGGAGAGGTCCTCTGTCCGCAAGTTATGTAGTAGAATGGAGATGTTAGGAGGAGGTCCTTTGTCTGCAGTATTGTAGTAGAATGGAGATGTTAGGAGGAGGTCCTCTGTCTGCAGTAATGTAGTAGAATGGAGATGTTAGGAGGTCCTCTGTCTGCAGTAATGTAGTAGAATGGAGATGTTAGGAGGAGGTCCTCTGTCTGCAGTAATGTAGTAGAATGGAGATGTTAGGAGGTCCTCTGTCTGCAGTAATGTAGTAGAATGGAGATGTTAGGAGGAGGTCCTCTGTCCGCAGTAATGTAGTAGAATGGAGATGTTAGGAGGAGGTCCTCTGTCTGCAGTAATGTAGTAGAATGGAGATGTTAGGAGGAGGTCCTCTGTCTGCAGTAATGTAGTAGAATGGAGATGTTAGGAGGAGGTCCTCTGTCTGCAGTAATGTAAGTAGAATGGAGATGTTAGGAGGAGGTCCTCTGTCTGCAGTAATGTAGTAGAATGGAGATGTTAGGAGGAGGTCCTCTGTCTGCAGTAATGTAGTAGAATTGGAGATGTTAGGAGGAGGTCCTCTGTCTGCAGTAATGTAGTAGAATGGAGATGTTAGGAGGAGGTCCTCTGTCTGCAGTAATGTAGTAGAATGGAGATGTTAGGAGGAGGTCCTCTGTCTGCAGTAATGTAGTAGAATGGAGATGTTAGGAGGAGGTCCTCTGTCTGCAGTAATGTAGTAGAATGGAGATGTTAGGAGGAGTCCTCTGTCTGCAGTAATGTAGTAGAATGGAGATGTTAGGAGGAGGTCCTCTGTCTGCAGTAATGTAGTAGAATGGAGATGTTAGGAGGAGGTCCTCTGTCTGCAGTAATGTAGTAGAATGGAGATGTTAGGAGGAGGTCCTTGTCCGCAGTAATGTAGTAGAATGGAGATGTTAGGAGGAGGTCCTCTGTCTGCAGTAATGTAGTAGAATGGAGATGTTAGGAGGAGGTCCTCTGTCTGCAGTAATGTAGTAGAATGGAGATGTTAGGAGGGGTCCTCTGTCTGCAGTAATGTAGTAGAATGGAGATGTTAGGAGGAGTCCTCTGTCTGCAGTAATGTAGTAGATGGAGATGTGGAGGAGGTCCTCTGTCTGCAGTAATGCAGTAGAATGGAGATGTTAGGAGAGGTCCTCTGTCCTGCAGTAATGTAGGGTTAGAATGGAGAATGTTAGGAGGGTCCTCTGTCTGCAGTAATGTAGTAGAATGGAGATGTTAGGAGGAGGTCCCTGTCTGCAGTAATGTAGTAGAATGGAGATGTTAGGAGAGGTTCCCTGTCTGCAGTAATGTAGTAGAATGGAGATGTTAGGGGAGGTCCTCTGTCTGCAGTAATGTAGTAGAATGGAGATGTTAGGGAGGTCCTCTGTCTGCATAATGTAGTAGAATGGAGATGTTAGGAGGTCCTCTGTCTGCAGTAATGTAGTAGAATGGAGATGTTAGGAGGAGGTCCTCTGTCTGCAGTAATGTAGTAGAATGGAGATGTTAGGAGGAGGTCCTCTGTCTGCAGTAATGTAGTAGAATGGAGATGTTAGGAGGAGGTCCTCTGTCTGCAGTAATGTAGTAGAATGGAGATGTTAGGAGGAGGTCCTCTGTCTGCAGTAATGTAGTAGAATGGAGATGTTAGGAGGAGGTCCTCTGTCTGCAGTAATGTAGTAGAATGGAGATGTTAGGAGGAGGTCCTCTGTCTGCAGTAATGTAGTAGAATGGAGATGTTAGGAGGAGGTCCTCTGTCTGCAGTAATGTAGTAGAATGGAGATGTTAGGAGGAGGTCCTCTGTCTGCAGTAATGTAGTAGAATGGAGATGTTAGGAGGAGGTCCTCTGTCTGCAGTAATGTAGTAGAATGGAGATGTTAGGAGGAGGTCCTCTGTCTGCAGTAATGTAGTAGAATGGAGATGTTAGGAGGAGGTCCTCTGTCTGCAGTAATGTAGTAGAATGGAGATGTTAGGAGGAGGTCCTCTGTCTGCAGTAATGTAGTAGAATGGAGATGTTAGGAGGAGGTCCTCTGTCTGCAGTAATGTAGTAGAATGGAGATGTTAGGAGGAGGTCCTCTGTCTGCAGTAATGTAGTAGAATGGAGATGTTAGGAGGAGGTCCTCTGTCTGCAGTAATGTAGTAGAATGGAGATGTTAGGAGGAGGTCCTCTGTCTGCAGTAATGTAGTAGAATGGAGATGTTAGGAGGAGGTCCTCTGTCTGCAGTAATGTAGTAGAATGGAGATGTTAGGAGGAGGTCCTCTGTCTGCAGTAATGTAGTAGAATGGAGATGTTAGGAGGAGGTCCTCTGTCTGCAGTAATGTAGTAGAATGGAGATGTTAGGAGGAGGTCCTCTGTCTGCAGTAATGTAGTAGAATGGAGATGTTAGGAGGAGGTCCTCTGTCTGCCAGTAATGTAGTAGAATGGAGATGTTAGGAGGAGGTCCTCTGTCTGCAGTAATGTAGTAGAATGGAGATGTTAGGAGGAGGTCCTCTGTCTGCAGTAATGTAGTAGAATGGAGATGTTAGGAGGAGGTCCTCTGTCTGCAGTAATGTAGTAGAATGGAGTTGTTAGGAGGAGGTCCTCTGTCTGCAGTAATGTAGTAGAATGGAGTTGTTAGGAGGAGGTCCTCTGTCTGCAGTAATGTTAGTAGAATGGAGATGTTAGGAGGAGGTCCTCTGTCTGCAGTAATGTAGTAGAATGGATGTAGGAGGAGGTCCTCTGTCTGCAGTAATGGAGATGTTAGGAGGAGGTCCTCTGTCCGCAGTAATGTAGTAGAATGGAGATGTTTAGGAGGAGGTCCTCTGTCTGCAGTATTGTAGTAGAATGGAGATGTTTAGGAGGAGGTCCTCTGTCTGCAGTAATGTAGTAGAATGGAGATGTTAGGAGGAGGTCCTCTGTCTGCAGTAATGTAGTAGAATGGAGATGTTAGGAGGAGGTCCTCTGTCTGCAGTAATGTAGTAGAATGGAGGATGTTAGGAGGAGGTCCTCTGTCCTGCAGTAATGTTAGTAGAATGGAGATTGTTAGGAGGAGGTCCTCTGTCCGCAGTAATGTAGTAGAATGGAGAATGTTAGGAGGAGGTCCTCTGTCTGCAGTAATGTAGTAGAAATGGAGATGTTAGGAGGGAGGTCCTCTGTCTGCAGTAATGTAGTAGAATGGAGATGTTAGGAGGAGGTCCTCTGTCTGCAGTAATGTAGTAGAATGGAGATGTTAGGAGGAGGTTCCTCTGTCTGCAGTAATGTAGTAGAATGGAGATGTTAGGAGGAGGTCCTCTGTCTGCAGTAATGTAGTAGAATGGAGATGTTAGGAGGAGGTCCTCTGTCTGCAGTAATGTAGTAGAATGGAGATGTTAGGAGGAGGTCCTCTGTCTGCAGTAATGTAGTAGAATGGAGATTGTTAGGAGGAGGTCCTCTGTCTGCAGTAATGTAGTAGAATGGAGATGTTAGGAGGAGGTCCTCTGTCTGCAGTAATGTAGTAGAATGGAGTTGTTAGGAGGAGGTCCTCTGTCTGCAGTAATGTAGTAGAATGGAGATGTTAGGAGGAGGTCCTCTGTCTGCTGTAGTAAATGTAGTAGAATGGAGATGTTAGGAGGAGGTCCTCTGTCTGCAGTAATGTAGTAGAGATGGAGATGTTAGGAGGAGGTCCTCTGTCTGCAGTAATGTAGTAGAGCTGGAAGAATGTTAGAGGAGGTCCTCTGTCTGCAGTAATGTAGTAGAATGGAGATGTTAGGAGGAGGTCCTCTGTCTGCAGTAATGTAGTAGAATGGAAGATGTTAGGAGGAGGTCCTCTGTCTGCCAGTAATGTAGTAGAATGGAGATCGTTAAGCGGGGAACGAGTCCTCTGTCTTGCAGTAATGTAGTAGAATGGAGATGTTAGGAGGAGCGTGCCCTGTCTGCAGTAATGTAGTAGAATGGAGGGATGTTAGGAGGAGCGTCCTCTGTCTGCAGTAATGTAGGAATGGAGATGTTAGGAGGAGGTCCTCTGTCTGCAGTAATGTAGGTAGAATGGAAATGTTAGGAGGAGGTCCTCTGTCTGCAGTAATGTAGTAGAATGGAGATGTTAGGAGGAGGTCCTCTGTCTGCAGTAATGTAGTAGAATAGGAGATGGTTAGCGGAGGAGGTCCTCTCGTCTGCGTATGTAGTAATGGGAGATGTTAGGAGGAAGGTCCGCGTCTGCAGGTAATGTAGTAGGAATGGGAGATGTTTAGGAGGAGGTCCTCATGTCTGCCAGTAATGTAGTAGAATGGAGATGTTAGGTCCTCTGTCTGCAGTAATGTAGTAGAATGGAGATGTTAGGAGGAGGTCCTCTGTCTGCAGTAATGTAGTAGAATGGAGATGTTAGGAGGAGGTCCTCTGTCTGCAGTAATGTAGTAGAATGGAGATGTTAGGAGGAGGTCCTCTGTCTGCAGTAATGTAGTAGAATGGAGATGTTAGGAGGAGGTCCTCTGTCTGCAGTAATGTAGTAGAATGGAGATGTTAGGAGGAGGTCCTCTGTCTGCAGTAATGTAGTAGAATGGAGATGTTAGGAGGAGGTCCTCTGTCTGCAGTAATGTAGTAGAATGGAGATGTTAGGAGGAGGTCCTCTGTCTGCAGTAATGTAGTAGAATGGAGATGTTAGGAGGAGGTCCTCTGTCTGCAGTAATGTAGTAGAATGGAGATGTTAGGAGGAGGTCCTCTGTCTGCAGTAATGTAGTAGAATGGAGATGTTAGGAGGAGGTCCTCTGTCTGCAGTAATGTAGTAGAATGGAGATGTTTAGGAGGAGGTCCTCTGTCTGCAGTAATGTAGTAGAATGGAGATGGAGATTTAGGAGGAGGTCCTCTGTCTGCAGTAATGTAGTAGAATGGAGATGTTAGGAGGAGGTCCTCTGTCTGCAGTAATGTAGTAGAATGGAGATGGTTAGGAGGAGGTCCTCTGTCTGCAGTAATGTAGTAGAATGGAGATGTTAGGAGGAGGTCCTCTGTCTGCAGTAATGTAGTAGAATGGAGATGTTAGGAGGAGGTCCTCTGTCTGCAGTAATGTAGTAGAATGGAGATGTTAGGAGGAGGTCCTCTGTCTGCAGTAATGTAGTAGAATGGAGATGTTAGGAGGAGGTCCTCTGTCTGCAGTAATGTAGTAGAATGGAGATGTTAGGAGGAGGTCCTCTGTCTGCAGTAATGTAGTAGAATGGAGATGTTAGGAGGAGGTCCTCTGTCTGCAGTAATGTAGTAGAATGGAGATGTTAGGAGGAGGTCCTCTGTCTGCAGTAATGTAGTAGAATGGAGATGTTAGGAGGAGGTCCTCTGCAGTAATGTAGTAGAATGGAGATGTTAGGAGGAGGTCCTCTGTCTGCAGTAATGGAGATGTTAGGATGCAAAACCGCAGGGCTGTTAATAAAATTGTTAAAATCTATACAGTTTTTTCTGCAAAACAGACACACCTTGCTCAGATATTGAAACATTTTATTTCTCTTATTATCCATGTGTGAAATCAACCGGGATTGAACTTTTTTGATAGCATAGATAAAAATATACAAAAAATAATAATAAAGGAAATTCATAATAATAGTAAACCTATTTCCTGAATTCAGAATGTAAATTATTTAATGAGTAACATCAAGAACAAGAAAACCTCCTCCTAACAACTCCATTCTAGCCGGCTTTATAGTGAACAGGCTAGAATACTGACTTCAGAAGGGGAACCTCCTTCTAATAACGCCATTGTAGACTCAACCCTGCAAGATGTCTGCTACAGGCAAGAGCTGCAGGACCTGTGATGATGTCATTGTCATGGGACGAGGGCGGGGTCATGTGACCTGAAGTCATGTGACCTGAGAAGGAGGAGCTTTACAAACCATCATTATTGAGCTTTGCCCCCTCCGCAATGATCACATGATAATGACTTCATCATAGGTCCTGCAGGTCATGCTTGTATCACACACTTTGCAGGTCCTGGTCGGTGGTCTCTGGTGCTTTTCTTCCTGTTACCAAGATTCGCATATATATATGTGCTGCCCCCGCTGACTGTGGCCCCCGGACTCCTCTCCTCCAGTGTCAGGTAAGTACACAGGATACACACATATATATGTACTGCCCCCGCTGACTGTGGCCCCCGGACTCCTCTCCTCCAGTGTCAGGTAAGTACACAGGATACACACATATATATGTGCTGCCCCCGCTGACTGTGGCCCCCGGACTCCTCTCCTCCAGTGTCAGGTAAGTACACAGGATACACACATATATATGTGCTGCCCCCGCTGACTGTGGCCCCCGGACTCCTCTCCTCCAGTGTCAGGTAAGTACACAGGATACACACATATATATGTGCTGCCCCCGCTGACTGTGGCCCCCGGACTCCTCTCCTCCAGTGTCAGGTAAGTACACAGGATACACACATATATATGTTCTGCCCCCGCTGACTGTGGCCCCCGGACTCCTCTCCTCCAGTGTCAGGTAAGTACACAGGATACACACATATATATGTGCTGCCCCCGCTGACTGTGGCCCCCGGACTCCTCTCCTCCAGTGTCAGGTAAGTACACAGGATACACACATATATATGTTCTGCCCCCGCTGACTGTGGCCCCCGGACTCCTCTCCTCCAGTGTCAGGTAAGTACACAGGATACACACATATATATGTGCTGACCCCGCTGACTGTGGCCCCCGGACTCCTCTCCTCCAGTGTCAGGTAAGTACACAGGATACACACATATATATGTGCTGCCCCCGCTGACTGTGGCCCCCGGACTCCTCTCCTCCAGTGTCAGGTAAGTACACAGGATACACACATATATATGTGCTGCCCCCGCTGACTGTGGCCCCCGGACTCCTCTCCTCCAGTATCAGGTAAGTACACAGGATACACACATATATATGTGCTGCCCCCTCTGACTGTGGCCCCGGACTCCTCTCCTCCAGTGTCAGGTAAGTACACAGGATACACACATATATATGTGCTGCCCCCGCTGACTGTGGCCCCCGGACTCCTCTCCTCCAGTGTCAGGTAAGTACACAGAATTTGCTTTGGTCACAGGTGGGTGTGGTTTGGGGCGTGGCTTATCTCAGGTCTCATCTAACTCTAATGTTGGTTGATGTAAAAGCTGTGCGGCCTCAGGTGTGAACCAGGTCCAGGAGCTTCTCCATCTTTCCCAGTGCGCCCCCGAACCATGTGGCCCTATGCAGGAGCCCGGTGTGGACTGGTTTTCTTTTATACAGTATAAGATGTGTGATAGGCTGTCTGCACACATATCCCTTGGTGGGTATACAAGATGTGATAGGCTGTCTGCACACATATCCCTCGGTGGGTATATAAGATGTGATAAGCTGTCTGCACACATATCCCTCGGTGGGTATACAAGATGTGATAGGCTGTCTGCACACATATCCCCCGGTGGGTATATAAGATGTGATAGGCTGTCTGTACACATATCCCTCGGTGGGTATATAAGGTGTGACAGGCTGTCTGCACACATATCCCTCGGTAGGTATATAAGGTGTGATAGGCTGTCTGCACACATATCCCTCGGTGGGTATATAAGGTGTGTGATAGGCTGTCTGCACACATATCCCTCGGTGGGTATATAATGAAGGCCATCCGTGGATAGGGATGTCTGCACACATATCCCTCGGTAGGTATATAAGGTGTGATAGGATGTCTGCACACATATCCCTCGGTAGGTATATAAGGTGTGATAGGCTGTCTGCACACATATCCCTCGGTAGGTATATAAGGTGTGATAGGCTGTCTGCACACATATCCCTCGGTAGGTATATAAGGTGTGATAGGATGTCTGCACACATATCCCTCGGTGGGTATATAAGGTGTGATAGGCTGTCTGCACACATATCCCTCGGTGGGTATATAAGGTGTGATAGGATGTCTGCACACATATCCCTCGGTAGGTATATAAGGTGTGATAGGCTGTCTGCACACATATCCCTCGGTGGGTATATAAGATGTGATAGGCTGTCTGCACACATATCCCTCAGTGGGTATATAAGATGTGATAGGCTGTCTGCACACATATCCCTCGGTAGGTATATAAGGTGTGATAGGCTGTCTGCACACATATCCCTCGGTGGGTATATAAGATGTGATAGGCTGTCTGCACACATATCCCTCGGTGGGTATATAAGATGTGATAGGCTGTCTGCACACATATCCCTCGGTGGGTATATAAGTGTGATAGGCTGTCTGCACACATATCCCTCGGTAGGTATATAAGGTGTGATAGGCTGTCTGCACACATATCCCTCGGTAGGTATATAAGGTGTGATAGGCTGTCTGCACACATATCCCTCGGTGGGTATATAAGGTGTGATAGGCTGTCTGCACACATATCCCTCGGTGGGTATATAAGATGTGATAGGCTGTCTGCACACATATCCCTCGGTAGGTATATAAGGTGTGATAGGATGTCTGCACACATATCCCTCGGTAGGTATATAAGGTGTGATAGGCTGTCTGCACACATATCCCTCGGTGGGTATATAAGATGTGATAGGCTGTCTGCACACATATCCCTCGGTGGGTATATAAGATGTGATAGGCTGTCTGCACACATATATACCTCGGTAGGTATATAAGGTGTGTGTGATAGGCTGTCTGCACACATATCCCTCGGTGGGTATATAAGATGTTATAGGCTGTCTGCACACATATCCCTCGGTAGGTATATAAGGTGTGTGATAGGCTGTCTGCACACATATCCCTCAGTGGGTATATAAGGTGTGATAGGCTGTCTGTACACATATCCCTCAGTGGGTATATAAGATGTGATAGGCTGTCTGTACACATATCCCTCGGTGGGTATATAAGATGTGATAGGCTGTCTGCACACATATCCCTCGGTGGGTATATAAGATGTGATAGGCTGTCTGTACACATATCCCTCGGTGGGTATATAAGGTGTGATAGGCTGTCTGTACACATATCCCTCAGTGGGTATATAAGATGTGATAGGCTGTCTGCACACATATCCCTCGGTGGGTATATAAGATGTGATAGGCTGTCTGCACACATATCCCTCGGTAGGTATATAAGGTGTGTGATAGGCTGTCTGCACACATATCCCTCGGTGGGTATATAAGATGTGATAGGCTGTCTGTACACATATCCCTCGGTGGGTATATAAGGTGTGATAGGCTGTCTGTACACATATCCCTCAGTGGGTATATAAGATGTGATAGGCTGTCTGCACACATATCCCTCGGTGGGTATATAAGATGTGATAGGCTGTCTGTACACATATCCCTCGGTGGGTATATAAGGTGTGATAGGCTGTCTGTACACATATCCCTCAGTGGGTATATAAGATGTGATAGGCTGTCTGCACACATATCCCTCGGTGGGTATATAAGATGTGATAGGCTGTCTGCACACATATCCCTCGGTGGGTATATAAGATGTGATAGGCTGTCTGCACACATATCCCTCGGTGGGTATATAACATGTGATAGGCTGTCTGTACACATATCTTTTTAATGAGCGTTAGTAGGCTGCCGCACTACGGCCATCCTAGTGCCGAGGGCTACCGGCTGCACCCACTCCGGCCAGTCAACACTTCCATCTACATTATAGGAGTCGTAACCTCAGTTCAAGTGTAGTCATCCCTTAGGAACACCAGACGTGTGTCTATCACACTACGGTGTATGAGGCTCCGGAGCTGACGGTCGGTCACTGCTCCTCTGATCACCAAGCTGCAGCACAGGAAAAGGCTTCCGTTTTCCCAGCCGCTTCAGAATTGTTTCTCTGCTGAGGAGACATGAGACATGAGTCATGTTTTCTGATTTATGGAACGGATGAAATTTGGTGATTCAGGCGAGAAGCATCAAAGAACAACCATTCTGTAAACCTTGCTGGTGGGGGCAGTGCTATAGTCTGGGGTAGGTTTTCATGGCATTCTCTGGGTCACTCATCCATGTGGAGGGCACTCTGCCGCTGTCCTGCTATCTCGAGCAGGCACCGACATCGCTTTACACTCTCTGGGTGTCTTGGAACCAGTGCTCAGTAAACTTGCTTTAATCACTGAGTGAGTTGGTCCCTTAGTTCTATCCCTGTCCAGATGCTGGTTGGAGCTGATCAGCCTCCCTATATTCCTGGGCTGTGGATCCACTTCCTCGACCGAGCTTTGAGGTTTTCAAGTCTCTAGTATCCTGTAAAGGTGATTTCTTGTCTGAATACCCCTCTACCGTTCCTGTTCCTTGTTGCCTGACTCGACCTCAGAATGGTGACCTGTACTACGCATGTACTGTGTCTGCCCCCAAACTCGGAACGGTGACCTGGACTACGCCCCTACTGTGTCTGCCCCCAAGCTCGGAATGGTGACCTGGACTATGCACATACTTTGTCTGCCCCCGACCTCGGAACGGTGACCTGTACTACGCCCCTACTGTGTCTGCCCCCAACCTCGGAATGGTGACCTGGACTATGGACATATTCTGCCTGCCTAGGCATTGGAACTCTGATCTTGACTACACATGTACTCTGTCTACCCTGAGCTTGGAACTGTGACCTGGACTACACACATACTGTGCCTGCCTTGACTTTGGACCAGATGTCACACTTTATTTTTCCAGTAGAGTAAAAATACTCTGAGTGGAGCAGCAAATGGCCCGGCAGCCCACCCAAATGGACAAATCATCAGCCTCCTTACTAAAATCAGAGCTTGATATTTAGCTCTGCTACATGCTCATTACATAAAGTGGGTAAAAAAAGTATTTAGTCGCCACCAATTGTGCAAGTTCTCCCACTTATACAGATGAGGTCGGCCTGTAACTGACATGATAGGTAGACCTCAACTATGAGAGACAACATGAGAAATCCAGAAAATCACATTGTCTGATTGTTAAAGAATTTATCTGCAAATTATGGTGGAAAATAAGTATTTGGTCTCCTACAAACAAGCAAGATTTCTGTCTCTCACAGACCTGTAACTTCTTCTGTAAGAGGCTCCTCTGTCCTCCACTCCTCACCTGTAGTAATGGCTCCTGTTTGTTATCAGTATAAAAGACACCTGTCCACAACCTCAAACAGTCACACTCCAAACTCCACTATGGTGAAGACCAAAGAGCTGTGGAAGGACACCAGAAACAAAGACCTGCACCAGGCTGGGAAGACTGAATCTGCAATAGGCAAGCAGCTTGGTGTGAAGAAATCAACTGTGGGAGCAATAATACAAGACCACTGATAATCTCCATCACGGGCTCCACACAAGATCTCACCCCGTGGGGTCAAAATGATCACAAGAAGCACACGGGGGACCTAGTGACTGACCTGCAGAAAGCTAGGACCAACGTAACAAAGGCTACCGTCAGTAACACACTACACCGCCAGGGACTCAGATCCTGCAGTGCCAGATGTGTCCTCCTGCTTAAGCCAGTACATATCCGGGCCCGTCTGAAGTTTACTAGAGAGCATTTGGATGTTCCAGAAGAGTATTGGGAGAATGTCATATGGTCAGATGAAACCAAAGTAGAACTGTTTGGTAGAAACACAACTCGTTGTGTTTGGAGGAGAGTGAATGCTGAGTTGCATCCAAAGAGCACCATACCTACTGTGAAGTATGGGGGTGGCAACATCATGCTTTGGGGCTGTCTCTCTGCAAAGGGACCAGGACGACTGATCCGTGTACATGAAAGAATGAATGGGGCCATGTATCGGGAGATTTTGAGTGCAAACCTCCTTCCATTAGCAAGGACATTGAAGATGAAACATGGCTGGGTCTTTTCAGCATGACAATGATCCCAAGCACACCACCAGGGCAACGAAGGAGTGGCTTCATAAGAAGCATTTCAAGGTCCTGGAGTGGCCTAGCCAGTCTCCAGATCTCAACCCCATAGGAAACCTTTGGAGGGAGTTGAAAGTTTGTGTTGCCCAGCGACAGCCCCAAAACATCAGTGCTCTAGATGAGATCTGCATGGAGGAATGGGCCAACATACCAGCAACAGTGTGTGCCAACCTTGTGAAGACAGAAAACGTCTGACCTCTGTCATTGCCAACAAAGGAGATAGAACAAAGTATTGAGAGGAACTTTTCTTATTTACCAAATACTTATTTTCCACCATAATTTGCAAATAAATTCTGTAAAAATCAGACAATGTGATTTTCTGGATTTCTCATGTTGTCTCTCATAGCTGAGGTCTACCTATGATGTCAATTACAGGCCAACCTCATCTTTATAAGTGGGAGAACTTGTACAATTGGTGGCGAATAAGTATTTAAACAGTCCTCATCATGCTGCTCACATTCTGACATCATGAAACCAAGACGACACCTAACAATTGATGAACAGGACCTCGCCATTGTGAGGCTTCAAGCATGATGTTCTCAGACGGAAGTGGCCACTGAGCTTAGAACGTTACAGAGTCAGCAGGTTGCATCACAGATACAGAGACTGGAAGTCACAGAGAGGAAGAGAAATGGACATTTTTTGGCCACATCCCACACTGATGACTGCTTCATTGTGAACAATGCCCTGCGGATCCGGATGATGAATGTCACACAACTCCAGGTACCAAGATGACACCTAACAATTGATTAACAGGACCTCGCCATCGTGAGGCTTCAAGCAGGATGTTCTCGGACGGAAGTGGCTACTGAATTAATCAGCAGATTGTATCAGAGAGATTGGAAGAGTCACAGGCAGAAAAGTGGATGTCCTTTGGCCACATCCCAAACTGATGATTGCGTCATTGTGAATAATATCCTGTGAAACTGGATAATGAATGCCACATAACTCCAGGCACATGTAAGGGAGGTGAGGGGCACCCAAATGTCCCATCAGTTACAGTGTGGGCAGGTGTGTCTAGTCCATACAGAACTGCCCTACACTGTGTGAATGGCCCAGTGACAAGCCCGTACTACCTGAAGAACATCATTAATCCAGTCATTGTGCCTCTGCAGGAACAATACAAGCCTGATGTCATCTTCATCTTCAGGACAATGCTCCAGCTCATCGAGGTCCCATCATTAGGGAGCGGCTGCTGGAGACTGGGCATCTCACATGGAGCGGCTGCTGGAGACTGGAGGACCTCACATGGAGCGGCTGCTGGAGACTAGAGGATCTCACATGGAGCGGCTGCTGGAGACTGGGGGACCTCACATGGAGCGGCTGCTGGAGACTGGGGGACCTCACATGGAGTGGCAGCTGGAGACTGGGGGACCTCACATGGAGCGGCTGCTGGAGACTGGGGGACCTCACATGGAGCGGCTGCTGGAGACTGGGGGACCTCACATGGAGCGGCTGCTGGAGACTAGGGGACTTCACATGGAGCGGCTGCTGGAGACTGGAGGGACTTCACATGGAGCGGCTGCTGGAGACTGGAGGGACCTCACATGAAGCGGCTGCTGGAGACTGGAGGGACCTCACATGGAGCGGCTGCTGGAGACTGGGGGACCTCACATGGAGTGGCTGCTGGAGACTGGGGGACCTCACATGGAGCGGCTGCTGGAGACTGGGGGACCTCACATGGAGCGGCTGCTGGAGACTGGGGGACCTCACATGGAGTGGCTGCTGGAGACTGGGGGACCTCACATGGAGCAGAGTTATTGAGACACTGACATTTTTGTGTCGGTATACCCAGCACTGGGGTTGGCTTTTTGTTTCAATAAATTGTTTAAGATAAGAAAATCACCATCGCTGTTTCTACTTTCATTATATTTACATTTTTTTCATAAATTTCACCCAAAAGCCAAATACCCCTAACTTTTTGTGAGTAGTGTACGCATGTGGAGTGACTGAGTTTGGGGTCACCCCAGTGCTACGCTGGGTCCCCCAGACACTGTCGAGGTTGTAAGGTGTGGTGCACCCCAATGGGAAGTAAGTCCAGAGAGTCAGGGTCTTCAGTAAACCAGGGTGCTTCTTTACTGGAGGGATTCAGGTGCAAAACGATACAGACGAGGCACAGGGCTGGCTTCTCCAGTCTTCTCCCTGAGACGAGGCACAGGGATGGCTTCTCTAGTCTCCTCCCTGAGACGAATCATAGGGCTGGCTTCTCCAGTCTCCTCCCTAGGATGAGGCATAGGGATGGCTTCTCCAGTGGGCTTGCGTCTGGTATCAGATGTTCTGCGTGGCTTTCAAAAGTGACATAATTTGACATGTTTTTCCCTTGGTTTGGTTGCTGTTTACCACACCCCTTCCCCTCAGCTGTTGCCGCTGTGGTAATTATCTTTCTCCTATTTACCCCTTCCTCTCCCAGTATTTCTTGCGGTTTATACTTTCTGCCTACTTTGTAGTGTGTGGTGTGGATCTCGGCTGAGATCCGGTTGCTGCGATATTTGCTTTAAGATAAGTGACATTTTCCCTTTTGTGGTTTTCCTTCTGGAGTATTCTGTTTGTCCTTATTCTTGGAGGAACGGGTTGACTCTTTCCTGTGTCACTAGCTGCAGGGTTCTTTAGGGTGAATTTATTATTAGGTTCCTGTGTATGAACTCTCCTACCACTAAGGCTTGTTCATACTGGTAGTCAGTCAGGGCCTAGTCTCAGGGTTCCCTGCAGGAGGTGACAGTTTCCCTGGTTTTAGTCTTTTCCCTTCCCTCGTACGCTCGGTGTGGCTATTCCCTCCTCACCAGAGTGTGACATTATAACCACCAAAACAAAAATTTTTGTCATTTTTGTGCTGACATGGATGCTATTGCTGCACTTGCTGAATGGCTGCAGGGACTCAGTTTGGAGGTGGCTGACATCCGCGCTGACATCCGCAACCAGATTCGGAGACCACAGGCTGGTGGTTCTGGGGGTGCTGAGTGTCAGGCCTGTTTGGACCCTAAGGTCCCCCTCCCGGATAGGTTTTCTGGGGGAGGTGATAATTTTGTTCTATTTAGGGAGGCGTGCAAATTGTATTTCAGACTGCGTCCACATTCTTCTGGTAATGAGGAGCAGAAGGTTGGTGTGGTCATCTCACTGCTTAAAGGGGATGCGCAGTCATGGGCCTTTTCTCTGCCGACCAGATCGCAGTCTCTCTGGTCAGTAGATGAGTTTTTCAAGGCTTTAGGGATTACCTATGATGACCCGGATCGTATATCCTTGGCTGAGACCCAGATATGTGACCTTTGTCAGGGTGAGCGGCCGGTTGAGATTTATTGCTCTGAGTTTCGGAGGTGGGTGACCAATACTGAATGGAACGATCCGGCTTTACGTAGCCAATTCTGTCAAGGTTTGTCTGAAAGGCTGAAGGACGCTTTGGCCTTTCAGGAAACCCCTGTGTCTTTGGAGGCCGCTATGTCTCTTTCTGTGCGCATGGATTAGGCGCCTGAGAGAGCGATCTAGGGCCCCCGCTCTCAGGACGTACTATCACATAGTGTACTGTCTTCCTATGACACTTTGGGTGAATATTCCCCTAGGTTGATGTCAGGAGATGAACCTATGCAGTTAGGGGGAGCCACTCCTGTTTCCACTTGTAAACATCTTGGTATAAAAAGGGTGTGTGTTTTTCTGTGGTCAGAAAGGACACTTTATCAATGTATGTCCATGCTTCCTAGCTCTAAAAGAGAGAAAAGAAAAGGGGGCGTTGAATTCTCATCTCACTCTTGGTGGGGTGGGTAGGGAGACTAAAAATGTGCATTTATCCTGTAGTACCCATTTTCTCCTGACTGCCGAGGTGGCGCTAGAGTCAAAGGTGGTGAAAATTGAGGTGTTTATTGACAGCGGGGCAGGGGTGAACTTGATTGATGCTCAGATTGTCGTATGCATGGATTGTCGCCGAGTTCTTTGGATAAGAGGATTTCTGTGTTTGCCATTGATTCTGCACCTCTATCTCAGAAGTGTTTGTCTCAGATGGTGCATGATATCAAATTAACAGTGGGTGAATTTCATCAGGAGCTTATTTCATGTTTTGTGTTGGAAGGTCTTCCTGCTCCTGTGGTTCTGGGTTACCGTGGTTAAGCAAACATAATCCGTCCATTGACTGGCATACTAGACAGATTGTGGATTGGGGAGATTATTGTGTTGACAATTGTCTTAATACATCTTTTTCTGCTTTAACCACTAAGACTCTTCCCTCTTTTATATCGGATTTTTCTGATGTATTTTCTGAAGGTGGATGTCAGGATTTACCCCCTCACCGGGAATACGATTGTCCTATCAAATCTTATCCCGGAGCAAAATTGCCCAAATCTAGGCTGTATAACCTTTCTTGGATCTGAGAGAACGGCCATGAAGGAATATATTGCTGAGAGTTTGGCTAAAGGACATATTAGGCCTTCCAAATCTCCTGTGGCAGCAGGGTTCTTTTTTGTTAAAGAAAAGGAGGGAACCCTTAGGCCATGTCTGGATTTCCGTGAACTCAATCGGATTACTGTCCGTGATCCGTACCCCCTTCCTTTGATTCCTGACTTGTTTAACCAGATTGTGGATGCCAAGGTGTTCTTACAAGTTGGACTTAAGGGGGCATATAATTGGTCAGGATCAAAGAAGGGGATGAATGGAAGA
>ONZH01005550.1:0-27946 GCA_900303285.1 Rhinella marina
CTAAGTGAGCAGTCCATAAAATTGAATAGGGCTGAGCTGCACCAAGCACAGCTGCTATGCAATGTACAGCGATGTGCTTGGTAAGCAGGGAGAAGGCCGCAGCACTAACAGGAGCACCAGTGCCTACTCAAACAGCTGATCGACGGGAGTCTCGGGTTTTGGACCCCCACCAACCAGATACAGATGACCTATCCAGTGGATAGGTCATCAGTATTTAAATCTCGGAAAACCCTTTAAAGGTGCTAATTAGCATACAACAGGAGCGGGGAATAAAGATAAGTGGCCACTGCCCTTCTCGTACACAACATTAAAAAGGAACAGAGGTTCCTAATCCTAGTGAAACCACAAGAATACAAATTTTGGACAGGCTTAAAAAATTGCCCCCAATTGCCATGTTTCTATCTGAATTGCACTCCTCTATAAGTATAATGTGGGTGGATTTAATCTTTGATTTTCTAACTTTAAGGTAAAAAGTCTGTGAAAGATGGACAGGGCAGATAAGGCAGACGAGTGACCACTGCTAAAGGGAAGCAGTTGACACAGAAGTTACCTCAATAAACCTTTCTTCTTCATTGATACATACACAAGCAGCCAATTCTCTGTGAATAGCATTTCGAAGCAGAGACATAACTTATGCAAAAGGAAATCTGATCTAACTCACCATGACCATAGAGCCAATGGTTTGAGGTCAAATTTGAAACATCCTTTGTACCTTTCTAACAGGCAGGGTCTTGGAAGTCGGGATTAAACAAGCAATGGTATTTATGAATGATTAATTTACTGCTTGTATTTTTCTTTTGCTGATTTCATTTGTGTTTTGGGTTTTCTCCAGAAAGGAAAAAAATGTGCATTTATAACAGGTTCCAAATGGGTTTCTATCGACCCTATTTTTCCAGTTGAGTGAGGAATTCTACCTTATTGGAATGAAAGGGATATAGTGAAAATTTCTATCAGATGTCCATTAGTTCTACTTGGCCGCCTGATGCACCCTGGTAAAAGCATGTGTTCACATTGCAATGTTGACATGATGCTTCTCTATGGAAGTCCTCTTATCAAGTATAAACCAAATCTCAGTCCGCATGGATTTTTAAGTTCCTTGTTTTGTCACTCCAGTTCGGCTACTTTTACGCTTGTATTGTTAATTCCGGTATTGAGATCCAGCAGAGGATCTCAATATCGGAATTAAATGGATTTTGCACTTCATGATGCATCCGTTCCATTAGGATGCGGTTGCATAAAATTGAAACAGATATAAACAGACCCGTCACCATAGACTTACATTGTTTTCAGTGCCGGATCAGTTTTTTTTCTGTTTTCGTGCTGTTTTGTGTCTGGTGACACAACAGAATGCTGCTGGAACGGAAGACATCCTGGTGCATCCTGAACGGATCTCTTTCCCTTCAGAATGTATGAGGACTGAATGGAAACTTTTTTTCCGATATTGAGATCCTCTGCTGGATCTCAATACCAGAAAACAACAAAGCAAGTGTGAAAGTTCTTTGTCATCAAGATTTTATTTTTGTAGAAATCTAAGATTTCTCAAAGTATACCTGGCAAGACTCTTTCCTGTCATCAGATCCCTCAGTTATCTACAGGTTCATCATGAAGATATCTTGTACAATATGAATTGCTTATAGTCATTAGAAACCCAAGACAGTTCTCCATACATGGACCAAATTTAGGTTTGATTGTCACACTAAGCTTGAGCTGAACCCGGACATACCCTTAATTTCACCCAGGCAGCCTGCCTGATGTTAGATCGCGCAGGGCAAGGGCTCTTTTGTTTACAAATACACACTGCCGGGCGGAGGCTTCCACCCAGCAGTGTGTTTGGTGATGTCACCGGCTCTGATGGGCCGGCTTTAGCGCTGCCCTAGCCGTTTTACTGGCTAGGGCAGCGCAAAAGTCCGCCCATCAGTGCTGGTGACGTCACCGGACTCACTGCTGGGCGGGAGCTTCCGCCTAGCAGAGCCCAGTTCGTCACAGAGCCCGGTTCTCGATTTAGCACAGGGCAAAGGAGGGCATCGGCACATGATATGCGCCGATGGTCTAATCAGGCAGGCTGCCTGAGTGAAATTAAGGGTATCGCCTTTAAATATTTGATCTTGTATGGTCAACTTTTCCAGTATTATTTAATAAAGATGAATCAATATATAAATGAGATGTTTCTAATAGTCATTGAATGTGTCATTACTTCTTGCAGCCAAGCCACTCTTCTTTGCTGTGGTAGGAGGGTTGCTATTCCTACCAGCCACGTTCTGGCTGGTCAACTTGTCAGTATGACTGGATACTGAGCCAATTAGGCTTCTGACTCCAATCCCAGATCTAGCAGGGATTTAAGAATGCTGATTCCTGATTGACTTGTCTTTGACTTTATGACTCTAGATTGTGCGACTTTTCTGGTGAACTGACTTCTGGCTTGTTTCTGGATTTACCATGTGGCTGCTGTATATCAACTCTTCTGGTAACTGACATTGACTTGCCTGATGATACTTTCATGTACTGCATTGACCATGTCTGTCTCTCTTTGTTTTGACCCTGCTTGCTGACTTATCTTTTGCATATCTTCAGTCATTCTGGAAGGCACTAATGTGCTTGCACACGTTTTCTGTTATCAGCTCCACAAATGATTCCTGGTGGTCCCTGGGTCAGAGGAGACATATTAGTATTGTACTAAATAATACCCCAATGTTGATCACTTTACTGTCTCCTCACGAAGCCAGCTTGGTGTCAAATCGCGTATTGACTTTTTTTTCATTGAGTGGACCAGACCATCTCCATCATGGGTATGAACATTTGATATGTTGTTGGTGTGTTGGCCATATTCATGGCCCTGTTTGATACTTATTATAGGTTTATATGATCGCAAGTCCTTTTTGGTCATTGTAGTTTAGGAGTGGTGTCCTTCTCTTGGTTTCTGGTTGTACATTTTTTTTGTATTATTTTGTTATTGTTTACAAATATATATATAATTGTATTTATTTATTTATTTATTTATTTTTGGGGGGCATACCTGTACTGGTTTAGGCTAGTTTCCTCAGCCTTATATGACCACAATTTTATTGTGGTATTTACGACTAGGACTTTTGTCCTTTTCTGGTTTCTGCCCGTGTTACTTAAGCCAGATATATTTTTCTATATCATTATTTTTTGGGGGGGTATATTTGTACTGGCTTTGGCTAGCAGTATTATATGGTTACTATGCTCCAGCTATCCATCAACTCATTGCTGCTTCCTTGTATGTAGCAGTAATATTGGGCTCTTTCCATCTTGCCTTGTTTTTTTTTTCTGCAGATAGATTTTTAATATGATGTATACTGTATATTCTAATAAATATTTATATTGGGATTTATTAGTAGTGGTCCTTTATATATGGTCTATTGGCATAAATGTATAGGTTTTCTGTTTCCTGGGTCTCTAACAGCAAAGAACCTAGGGCTAGCCTTAGCCTTTCAGGTTCACTGGCTTTGATCCAAACGTGATCTTAGAACCTCTGAAAACTTTCTCACCATTTTTAAGATGCTGACATGATTACATCACCATGTCATCACGCTGGATGGACGTGGTGATGTAATCACTTATGACGTCACTGCTCCCGGCCAGCGCACTGACATGGTGATGTCACATGTCAACGTGAGAGAGATTTGGTGCATTTTTTTCAATCAAGATGGTCGAAACGGCCTCTATGCAATCAAATAGATGAGGTGAGAATGTTTTTTTTAATGCCACTTCAGAGAAAATGTATTTGTTAACATGATGCATGAGGAAATTCCGCTATGTGATGAATCTAATTTTTCCTGAAGTTCGACTCAAATGACAAAGCAATAAAATCATGTTATGTATTAACCCGCCTCCCCCCCAAAAAACTGAATAAAAAGCAATCAAAAATTCATTTGTACCCAAAAATGATACAAATGAAAACATCAATTCAGCCTACAAAAACAAGCCTTTGCATAGCTTTGGTTATGGAAAGATTTTAAAAAATGAACTTGTTAATTATTGTGCAAGAATAGTAAAACATAAAAATCGACATAGATTTGATATCACCATAATTGTACTAACCCACAAAATAAAGGTAACATGTAATTTAGATGTCATTGTGAACAGTGTAAAAATAAACCCCAAAAAAAACAAAACTCCAAAAACTGATGAATTTTATTCCCCAATAAAAGATTAATAGAAGTTTTCAATACATCATATGTACACCAAAGTGCCATTAAAAAAGTCAACTTGTTCCATAAAAAACAGGCCCTCATACATCTATGCTATCTGAAAAAAAAATGACCCACGGAGAGCTCAGATGAAAAAACAAAAACTATTCTGCATCCTTAAAGGGGTTGTCCCATCTGGAAATTCTGGGCAGTGACTACATGGCCATGCAATTGAGGCTCTCTCCTTTCACTTCTATTAGACTTCAGAAAATAACCAAGAGGGCTTTCATGGCTATTTTCAGAAGTTCCATAGAAGTCAGTGAAGAAAACTTCACCAACTTTCCGTTACTGGCGGCATGAGACAGAGCCCTGTTCTGCCCTGTTCAGCAAGTCTTGGAGGACCCACACCCATATGGGAATGCCCCATTATACACCAGGCCATGTGTAGGGGTTAAAGTTATGTATGGATATAAAAGAGATCAACGTAAAACACAGGTAACTTGGGGCAGTAGTTTTTTACATTTATTATTTTCAATGTATAATGTGATTAGATAGATTCTAGCCCTGGCGCTTGATGCGCCTCAGTTATGTAGGGGCACCAGCCTCTACATAACTGAGACCCATCCCCAGTTGGCGTACAACAGCCTTAAATCTATGTCTGCTTCCTTGCCGGAGTAGATTTAGATAATCAAAAACTGGCGTAGAAAATTATAAATAAGATTCTCCTGCCCTCTTCCTCTCCCACACTACTTTTGAATAGGTGTAAGTGGCGTGAAAGAAATCGCTAATTTCGTCGCAAATCACCTTTGTGACAAAAACTGTGACAAATATATGTCAGAAAGTGTATATCTGGTCAAAGTTTGTGTTAACAGTACTCAAGCAATTGCAGTCATGATAGTAGGATATGTTGGGATTTGTAGTTCCCCAAGAGCTGCCTAATCCACATAAGTAACGAGAGTGTTATCATTGAGAAAATACAGAAGGCAAAGATTTTCCTGTGCTAGTGCAAGCATTGATGATAGGATTATACACCTCGCAGAAAAGGCAGCGCTTAGGCTGGTAACAATTCATTTAAGCAGAGGAAATAGGTTGATCCAGTGAAAAATCCAATTTACCATTATAGGGTCAGAAAGTTATGTAGGCCCTTTAAGGCAAACTGGTGTTTTCTGTTTAGACAAAGGAAGAAGATTGAGAAGTTGATGAACGTATCTTGTAGTCTTGGCATTGGAAGCAGCACTTAAGATAGACATGTGCAGTAATAATACAGGGAAATGGCTTTACATTGGCATCTGATAATCCTGGCATGGACCAGAAGTACTAGATTCAGCAGAGACAGCCATTCAAAGCGTTTTATTGCCTTCTCAAGGATGTTTTTCTTACAAAATCATTCTATACACTTTTTTGCTGCTGTCTGGTTATCTGGCACACTAGATAATCCAACACATACTAGTGATGCCAGACTAAAGGAGTTTTATGTAGTAATAATAATAATATACACTAATCACAAAAAGTTAGGGATATTTGGCTTTCAGGTATAATGTGTGGAAAATGTAAATAGTTCATTCTACAGTGATATTATATCATGGAAGTAGGGCATTTAAGTAAAAGCATGCAATGGTTATTTCCTCATCTCAAATAATTTATTGAAACAAAAGCCAACAACAGTGATGGGTATTTCCCACAAAAAAATTCAATGTCTCAAAAACTTGTTACAGCTTGACAACGACATCTCATGCTGTTCGCAAGTCAACTTGTTGTTTGTTGTTGATGATGTTATTCAAGTAGTATGGGCTTGTCACCATACCATTCACAAAATGTAGGGCAGTTTTGTATTGACTAGACACACCTGCCCACACTGTAACACCACCACTACTACCAAAGGCAAAAAGTGGCTGATTCATAGTGTTCTCCTTGATGTCTTCAACATTGTTGGCGGCTATCATTTCTGCTCAGTGTGAATTAACTTTCATCAGTGAACAGCACTGAGACCCACTGATCCCTCATCCAGCGTAGATGCTCTTTTCATTTTTTCATCACATTATACATTGCTTGTTTCCATGGTTACGACCAGTGGTGGTCATGCTTGCACGCTGTAGATAAAAACACTGGTATCTATGGTGGCTGGACAATGGGAGGACACATAAGCTAGTGCTTTTCCCTATAATGTGCAAGCACGGTCACTGCTGATGGATTGTAGGGTGGTCGTAACCATGGAAATGAGCAGTGTATAATGTGATGAAAAAATGAATCAAGCCACTAAAGGAAGCAATATGGACAATCACAATACATTAGTAAGTGCCTTGCATTAACTTCCCCTACATAATAAATGCCTTTTGCTGAAGTGAGACAACCCCTTTAAATGTGCCTGGAGTTGTGTGGCATTCATCATCGGGTTGTGCAGGGCATTGTTCACAATGAAGCAGCTTTCAGTGTGGGATTTGGCCAAATGACCTCCACTTCTATGCCTTTCTGTGACTCTTCCAGTCTTTCTATATCTCTGTTGCTACCTGCTGATGTCACTCTGTGACACTATAAGCTCAGTGGCCACTTCTGTCTGAGAACATCCTGTTTGAAGCC
Source organism: Rhinella marina (assembly GCA_900303285.1). NCBI lineage: Eukaryota > Metazoa > Chordata > Amphibia > Anura > Bufonidae > Rhinella > Rhinella marina. Next base: position 6,729 of record ONZH01005550.1, read on the forward strand.
TATAGAGGACATAAGGTGTGGTGTGGTGTAATGCGGTGCTGTGCAGTGCTCCTATTAACAGTATAAGAGCAGATACAGACACAAACACATAGAGACACACATATAGAGACTTCACACATTTACACACAGGCTGCTGCTGCTTCCCCATGCTCTCCTCTGTCACTCCGTCAAGTATTTTAGTTGCTTAAAGTGATTATCCCATGATTAATGTAAAAAAAAGATCAACAGGCATCATATAGTACATGCCAATCTCTTATGGATCCAGGGGACTCCCCATTTATTGCTCCAATTTATTGTTCCCGCTAAGTGAAGGGTTAAAAAAACAAGAATTACAATATTATATATACATGGTTCAAACGTTTATAACCATGGTGGTTGATAAGAGGCCCATTACTTTTATTGACCACCATCCCAGACGACTCTCAGACTACTCTTGGCTGAGTACTGAAATTCTAACACTCAAAAATGTCAGCTCTTATGGTGCCTTCTCTGTAGAAACCAGAGAGATCTTTTAAAACATTGATCTGTAGACACACAGATCGTCAGTCTACAGCACCAAGGCATTTAATCTAAATACATTTTTATTCTATGAAATGTAATAATTAAATTATCCCCCGCTCTCTTTATTAACTTTCAAATATGCTTTTAACGAAACCCACATTTGTTTAATGACTGTCATGTAGAATTAGAGCTACGGATAACATACGTACAATTGTGACTATGTCCTCATGTCTAAGTAACGGCATGAAAAAACTTACTCTTACTTATAAAACATGGCATAGTCCATCGTACCAAAGTGCTTGTTACTTCTTCAGCCAAGAGCTGAAAGAATTTGCTGGTCAGAATTCAGCTGGAATAGACATTGTGAAAGAACACCTTGTTTTTTCTACTGAAAAAATAAAATAAAAACTTTCAAAAAAAAGAGTGCGGTTTAGTTAAGCGAAGCCAAGAAAGAGGTTTACATCAACACTGTAGCTGTGGAGGTCACACATAGGGCAAAAAGTGATGTTCCATAATTTGGAAAATAGAAAAAACAACATTTCGATAAAGTACTTCTTGCTTATGAGAAAAGGGACCAGATCTATCAGCCTCTGCCAGTCCAAATATTGACTTTTTTTTTTTTACACTTAAAGGGCAACAATTACAAGTATTGAAAAGCTTAGTCACAAGCATTCAGATCTTACCTTCATTTTCGAAATTCAATTAAAATGTCAATCTGGATAACCCATGTGTGTGCCCCACTAGAGGCTTTAGACTACCTGCACACGGCTGTGGGTTTCAAAACAGACATTCAGGGAGTCATTTGCTAAATCATATATGCCAGTCTTCTGGTGTATATCTTCTGCAGATCGAGGCACAGAGGTTATTTGCATCGCAATCTTCGACCCCATTCACACCAGGCCTAAAAAAGGGGGGTGTGGTGCAAACGGGGAAGGGGACGTGGCGGCAGGCCCATCTTATTTATCATTTTCTATGCCTGCTTTAGACGTAGAAAATGGTCTAAATTTAAGCCAGCAAAGAAGCTGGCTTACATTTAGACCGGCAGAGAATGCGTTGAAGTTATGTAGAAACCGGTGTTTAAAATGCTGTGTCTAAAACGCTGGTCTTAAAGGGGTTTTCCCATCTTGGACAATGGGGGCATATCGCTAGGGGAAAACCCCTTTAATAAATGACCCCCTCAGTGCAGATTTTTATGCACATTTCCGTGCGTTTCTGCATTAAAGGGGTATTCCCATCTCACAAATATAGTTTGTATAGTTAGATATAGCCATACCAGTATTATTACTAATAGAATGTATTTATATAAAATGTACCGTTTAGAAGATTTGCCAATTTGTATAAGCATTGTCCCACACACATCAGTCAGTCCATTGCCCCTAGTTACAACCACCATTGCCATGTAGTAGTGGTGGCCGGCTTGCTCTTGTTCAAACCCGTTCTGAGGTAACTGCCGTATTGTGAACGCACATGGCATGAGCATGCGGAGACACATCTTAGGGTTGTAGCATTTTTGTCTGCGCTTCCAAAAGGTTCCTGTTCCAAGATCAATTCATCTCTATGGAGCAGGATCCATTTATAAAGTCTGCGTTTTGGACGGATCCTGACCATTGCTTTTTGGACTGGTAGCATCCAAAACGCAGATGTGAAAGTACCCTAAGATGTGTCTGCTCATGCAATGTGCGTTCACAATACAGCAGTTACCTCAGAGCAGGTTTGAAAAGAAGCAAGCTGACCACCACTACTACATAGCCGCGGTGGCCATAACTAGGGGCAACGGCCTGACTGATGTGTGTGGGACAATGCCTATACAAATAGTCAAATCTTCTAAATGGTACATTTTATATAAATACATTCTATTAGTAGTAATATTGGTATGGCTATATCTAACTATACAAACTACATTTGTGAGATGGTAATACCCCTTTAAGTTTGAGGCAGTTTTGCCCTGTTCTTGCCCTTTGCAATGCAAAATCTGTGTGAAAAAAACAGACAAATAATTAACATGCTGCGGACTTCTAAATACACGTGACAGGTCAATTTCTGCTCATGAAAAAAAAAAACGTACATGAAATTTGTCAAATTGCATTTATTTTGCTGGTGCTGTGTTACAATGTGGAAAAGATACGTGGTAAAAAACGCATGTAATCTGCAACGTGTGCAGGTAGCATTACAGTGTTATTAGTGAGATAATGCAGCATTAAAATCCAAGTGAGATTCAAAGGGTTGCAATAAATATAAGAGGTTTGAGAAAAGAAGTCATAATAGAATAAAAATGACCGCTGTATTTCATTGATGGATGATGAGGGCTTAAAGTGGTTCTCTGTGAGTTTAAAGGCATTGTCTGGGAAACAAGAACCGAGGGGGCTGGTGAGCAGAGCAGCAGACACGCCCACCAGAGAGTGGGAATGAGCAAGAGCCACCACCATAACAAGTACCTACAAAGAGTGTCTTTCATTCTGGAGGACCCAATATGTCCATGCATTACACAGACAGCCCAGTGATTTGAATGAGAACTGTATAATTCTTCATTTTCCCTGTGGTGGTGTAAAGTCTGTGGGTAGGGACAGATGCAGACAGTGAGCCCTGACCTAGAACTCTACCTACTTGCAGTACAAGCCCTCAGTAGCATGACTGCAACTGATTGACAGTCCTTATGCTACTAAGGTGCAGAGACAGAAAAATACCAAGAGACAAAAACAACACACAGGGATAGTCGTACGAAAATGGTTAAGAACTCGACAGACAACACAGTACAAAAACTATAGACAGAGAGTGGTCAAAAGACAAGCCAAGGTCAAAAGCACCAACAAATCCAAAAGAATCCAAGAACCAGGAACCTAGCTAGTAGGTCCAAACAAGACTATCACTGGCACTGGTACATGGCCATGAAGGGGTTTAAATAGAGCACTGAGTCCCAGGATCAAAACCTGATAGGTTATGACTTGGCTTTCCATTAGTCAGAACACTAGCACACAGGAATAGAGCAGCTGAGCAATTAGCCCACTGCTAGTCTCCTCCAGAACATACCCACTGTGGGGAGAAAGAGCATTGCATCCTGTTGCTAAGGATGCTCTTGTGTCATCAGGGAGTATGGCTTAGTAGGACATCTCTCCTGGTGCAGTCGCATCGAAGCTGGAGTGCTTGCGTCTGGAGCCTGGACAAGTAAGTTTGTGGCAGGAGGTGAGTTCTCTAGGAATTGAGGTGGGTTGTCTGGTTTAGAAGTCACATTTTTTTAAATATTTTATTAATGAACTCACGGTTTGAGGGTTTGACCTAGATTTAAAAAGTACCAAAAGGAGTTGTTCACATCGGTCCAATCCTCCTCCCCTGCTCCAACACAGACAGCTCAATCCACCCAGACTTTCTACAAGATTTTGGAGTGTGTTTTGGCTCATTCATCCAGAAGAGATTTTGAGAGGTCAGATATTGATGTTGGATGAAATGGACTGGCTCTCACTCTCCATTCTAGTTCATCCCAAAGGTATTTGATGGGGTTGAGATTCCGGCTCTGCATGGACCAGACAAGATCTTCAACACCAAACTCACCCAAGCTTGCCTTTATGGACCTTACTTTATGCACTGGGAAACAGTCATGCTGAACAGAAAAGGGCCTTCCTCAAACTGTTCCCAAAATGTATTTTCCATCACCAGAAAGATTTTCCAACACTAGGGCTAGGCCAACCCCTGTAAAACAACCCCATAGTTGTATCCCTCTTCAACCAAACTTTGCAATGCAGTCAGGCAGGGTTATGTTCTCCTCACCAAACCCAAACTCCATCAGACTGCCAGTGGTGGTATGCTTTACACCACTTCATCTGAAACATGGCATTGTGTTTGATGATGGAAGGAACACAGTTTTTCTGTCGATGTTATTACCAGAGGAGGTTTGGATTCTGCAGTTATTGAGTCAGAAGAGTAATGGTGACTTTAATGCACTGCTTCTGCGTCTGCGACCTCGCTCTGTCACTTTATGTAGTCTGCATTTTGTGACTGAGCTGATGTGGTTCCTCTTCTATTTTGAAATAATACCACTCACAGATGATGATGGAATATCTTGGAGAGAAGAAATCTCTCAAAGTGATGTGTTACTACATCAACATCCTATTACATGACAACGCTGGAATTCAGTGATCTCTTAAGAACGACCCATTCTATCACAAAGGTTTGTGACTTCAGACTGCATGGCTAGGGGCTAGATTTTATACACTTGTGGCAATGGGACTGAATGAAACAACCAAATTTGATGATTAAGACATGTTATTTTTGCAAGGTTCTTGTAGGCAATAGACATGTCAAAACTTTCGGGCATATTTTTTTCAGAATATTTTTGTCCATCACACTGCCACACTTGGCTATCTTGATGGCTGCAGTTGTGCAGTCACATGACACAAGTGTCATAACATCAGATTACAGGTGGCTGATCTTGTGCAGGGTTGAACAGTGACCATGAAAACTTCCATAAGTCAACAGCTGAAATCTTCTGTGCTGCTGTTAGCAATTTGCTACTTTGGCAATGGTTTGTTCCAACCAAGCTGCCATAACTGTTTACAAGGAGTGCTGAAGAATGAATATAATAGATGACCCTAGTTATAAAGTCTTCAAACATGTTACCAATAAAAGTGTAAATTCTCTCTACGACAGGCACCGCAGTCTTCCTGTTTTTGTCCAGTAATATTGCACCGTTCAGTTACGATTATTTAACTGTGTAAGAATCAGTGGAATCAAATAAATTCAAGTTCTATGACTACCGTCATTTCAAAACATATCATTCTGAATGGGTTCCATATGTGGCCATAATAAAACAGTCTTACTTTATCTCTGTTATTTTTGCAAGGTTCTTGTAGGCAATATACATGTCAAACCTTGTGTGCATGTTTTTTTCAGAAGCCACATATGTAGACATGAAAAAATGACTTCATAATTTATTTTTATATAAAACTATGAGGAATTCCCAAGCCCGAAACTGCTTCCAGTTGGCATAGCCACAAACTCCAGCATTAAAATCACAACAGTGAAGTTTGTAAATCTAATGTTGCTGATGTGAATTGTACAAAGTCAAAGCAGTCCTCTCTGCAGGGACCGTGCAGCTACTTGTCATAGGAGTGTAAGTAACCCTTTACTGAATGTAGGTCTAAACGTAAGCTGGTACCCATTTTTACCCTAATGCACAATTACAGTGAGATATGAAGAGCATTTTAGCTGGGCAGATATTTAATCCTGTTACCAATAGGGGCAGTATTAATAGTACTTATATTCTTTTAGATAGGGAGCAGTATTATAGTAGATATATTCTTGTACATAGGAGGCAGTATATAGTTATTCTTGCACATAGCAGGCAGTAGTATAGTAGTTATGTTTGTGTACATAGTGAGCAGTATTATAGTAGTTATATTCTTGTAAATAGGAGGCAGTTATAGTAGTTATATTCTTGTACATAGGAGGTAGTATTATAGTAGTTATATTCTTGTACATAGGAGCAGTATTATAGTAGTTATATTATTGTACATAGGAGGCCTTATTATAATAGTTATATTCTTGTACATAGCAGGTAGTATTACAGTAGTTACGTTCATATACATAGTGAGCAGTATTATGATAGTTATATTCTTGAACATAGGAGGCAGTATTGGGGTACCCTTCCAATGCAGACTGCAAAGAAAAAAGTTGAGGCTTTTAGTCAGCACATTCCCCTGTATAGGTGCACTACTATAATACTGCCTCCTATGTACAAGAATGCAATTACTATAATACTTCCACCTATCTACAAGAATATAACTAGTATAATACTACCTCCTATGTACAAAAATATAACTATTCTAATACTGTCCCCTATATACAAATATTTCACTACTATCAGTGTACGGCCAGCCATTAAGGTCACAGCCAGCTATAGTCTAGAACCACGCAGTCAATTAGGCCACAGCTGTTTTTAATTTAACTAATGAAGATCTCACTATATAGCCGGTCTGCATTGTTAATGGCCACGCAACACCTTCAATACCGCGTGACTATTAATAATGCAGACTAGCTATACAGTGCATAAGTTAAATAAAAGGCAGCTGTGGGTTAATTGGCTGAGTGGTTCTAGACAGCAGCTGGTCGCGACCTGAATGGCTGGCCGTACCCTGATAGTAGTGATATATTTGTATATAGGGGACAGTATTAGAATAGTTATATTTTTGTACATAGGAGGTAGTATTATAGTAGTTATATTCTTGTAGATAGGTGGAAGTATTATAGTAATTGCATTCTTGAACATAGGAGGCAGTATTATAGTAGTGCACCTGTACAGGGGAATGTGCTGACTAAAAGCCCCAACTTTTTTCTTTGCAGTCTGCATTGGAGGGGTAGCTGACTCCATTGTTCGTGCACTCCTGACTAACTTGTCTATCCCATAGGCTGATTTTAATTAGTGTAAGTATAAAGCTGTAGCCTGCTCTCCCTGCATTTATTGGAGGCCATTTGGCACCAGGAGAGGTAAAATAGAGAGTGGAACCTGTGTTCCCTGAATTTAATGGAGGCCAGTAAGGCATCAGTGGATGAAGTATTTACTGTAGGTTCCTGTCCTAAAGAGATTTCCCTTGACGCTGGCGGACAGGCACAAATAATTTTGTTCAAAATATATTTGCCAGGAATCTCCCATTTATAATCTAGCATTAGTACATTTTCTATAGTGAGTATTAGAGATGAGCGAATCATCCAAAATTCACTTCACCGAATTCGTTCGTCGAATTTTTAAAAAAGATTTGTACTTCATATGAATCTATTCGGCCGAATATGCGTACCAAACATACATTATCATGTGGTGTTTTGCGAACATTTGCACACTAATAGCGAACGTACAGTTGTTAAAGGTAGGCAACTTATGTGAACACGTACACATGAGCATATAAATTGCGTACAAATCCTCAGCGTTCTATTGTCTAGCGACTGCGTAATATGCAGGCATACATGGCACTAGGCTTTGCTTAATGGTGGAGCAGGAGCAACTTAATGGTGGAGCAGGAGTCTGACCCCTGGCTACATGATACTGTATCAGCAGATGAAAGCAGATCATCTGGCTGTAATTGAGATGAGTGTGCCATAAACTCCACCTCATCCACTTTCTCCTCCACTACAATTTTGCGCCTTGGTGGGTTTGCCTGGTGGAACAGTGGTCAACTATTACGAATTCTACAAGTAGAAGCTCTGGCTACAGGTCCTTTGGCACTGCTGCCCTGTGCCACCTTCTCCTTTTTTTGGAGCTCAAGGTCTGGCTGGAACCCTTTTGCTTTTCCATGCCAGACATTTTCACTTGACTGTGGCCCTGGTCTTTGTCTCTCTCCCTGTCTCTCTCCCTATCTGTCTCCCTGTCTCTCTCCCTGCTTGATTAATTACTAGCCCTGCACTGGCCCTGCAGTATCCCAGATATGGTATTGTGGATGCCAGAACAATTACACCCCAATTTTAACAAAACGGTTCTCTGTCTCTCAGAACTTCACAGACAGTGCTTCTGTTCGTCTCAGCAGTCGCAGCACAACTGATGCGTCACTGTCTTAGGGCTCGTTCACATCACCGTTAGGGCTTCCGTTCAGTCTTTCCGTTATAACATCATTATAACGGAAAGAAACGGAATCCCTAGACGGACATCAAAACGGACACCTTTAAGAGGCATTCCGTTTTGATCCGTCATAATAGAAGCCTATGGCCCTGCATAACGGATCCGTCTGGTTGCCGTTATGCTGGACGGAAAACAAAGTCCTGTCGGAAAACAAAGCCTGCAGACTGGAAATCTGCATAAGCTCCACCCACACAGTGCTGCAGAGAGATCTGTGTCTGCAGGGAAGAGAGGACTTCAGGAGCAGGACAAGGTGAGTAGGTACTGTGTTTTGTTTTGTTTTTTGTTTTTTAACACAGAGAGGGCACAGGTGGCATGTCTACTACAAAGGGGGCACCAGAGAAGAGGGCATTAATACTAAAAAGGGGGCACAGTGGGCATTACTATTACAAAGGGGGCACAGTGGGCATTACTACTACAAAGAAGGGCACAGAGGGCATTACTATTATAAAGGGGGCACAGTGGGCATTACTACTAGAAAGGGGGACACAGAGGGCATTACTATTACAAAGGGGGGCATTGGGCATTACTACCATAAGGGGGCACAGTGGGAATTACTACTACAGAGGGGGCATAAAGGACATTACTACTACAAAGGGGGCACAGAGGGCATTAGTATTACAAAGGGGGGCAGTGAGCATTACTACCATAATGGGGGCACAGTGGGCATTACTACTACAAAGGGGACATAAAGGACATTACTACTACAAAGGGGGCACAGAGGGCATTACTTCCATAAAGGGGCACAGAGGGGATTACTACCATAAAGGGGTACAAAGGGCATTACTACTATAAAGAAGCACAAAGTCGATTACTACTATAAAGAGGCACAGAGGGCATTGCTACTATAAAGGGGCACAGAGGGCATTACTACTATAAAAGGGGCACACAAGGCATTGCTACTATAAAGGGGTCACAGAGGGCTTTACGACTGTGAAGGAGGCACAATAGGCATTATTACTATGAAGAGGGCACAATGGGCATTACTACTGTGAAGGGGGACAAAGAAGGCATAACTATTATTGGGGTACAGAGTGGGTGTTACTACTGTGAAGGGGCCACAGATGGGGCACAAAGAGGGTATTTCCACTGTGAAAGGGGCACAGATATGTCTGTCCCTCTGTGTGTGTGTGTCCCTCTATGTGTGTCTGTCCCTGGGTATTTGTCACCATCACCATGCCCACAGTGTTCCTATGTCTTGACACAGCTGCATCAGGACGTTCTGTGCGGGACAAGAAGAAGAAGATGGAAGAGGAGGCAGCGCCGCCAGCACGGAGTCCTTGGGAGAGGCACAGGGAGGCACACTAAGGATGCAGGTAACACTACCAAATGATCTACACTAGTGTTATCGGTGGTTGCACATAGGACTGCAGGTAACACTACCACATTATCAGCATTAGCGTTTTCTGTGGTGTTACATAGGACTGCAGGTAACACTACCACATGATCTACACTAGTGTTATCTGTGGTTGTACATAGGACTGCAGGTAACACTACCACATGATCTACACTAGTGTTATCTGTGGTATTACATAGGACTGCAGGTGATATCAATAAAATTATCTGTACTTGTATCACCCCATATCTGGCAGGACAGTCTTGGAGTTTGGTGGCTACTTGGCTTTTATACTTTTTTTTAATGTGAGGGGGGCGCCATTTAAATTTTTGCCTCAGGCAGCAGAAAAGGTAGAATCGGCCCTGGTCTCAAGGACATACATTTGCACCAACTGGTCACTTTGATCTTTATGGTACCATTGTTGGTGTTAATAGGTGTGCCCGCAGCCTTACAGTTTTTGACAAATCACAGATGATTCAGTTGACCAGTATGTAGGGGGAAACAATAAAGATACCACAATATGTGATGGAGATGCCATCTTTTTACTGAACAAATGGCTCTTAATAAGCTTAGCTTATTACGGCGGCATTCTCATCACATAGGCAATGTTGTCCGCTAGCTTCACAACAAAGAATCCCTTTTTGGACCCTATCCAATGGCACTCCGTGGGTCTGGATAGGTTACTGGTGCTTGTGTAGCGTCATTTGGTAAATTTATTTAATAACATAAAACATAATAAACATAATTTAACAAGACAACAAAGTTTAGCAATAAATACTTTGAGTAATATGGAGGCCATTGTGGTGAGACCAGCGGACAAAGGTGGCACTATTGTTGATTTGGATGCCAGACTTTACAAGATGTTAAATGTACATATACTTGATAATATCCAGATCTAGCAATTCATGGAAAATGGTGCACCACAATGGTAAATGCAATTGACAATATATGGCTAAACCCACACACTATACATACAGGATATTAAAATGAGACTTTCGACAATATTTTCTTACTAGCTGAAGGACCCAGCTTCGCCAGGGTATATTTAATTTATTTCATTTACTGTTTGTGTGTGTGTGTCGTTAAAAGATATCGAGAGTAACCTCTACAGCAGCCCGCCCCTTTAACAGTGACCTCTACAGCAGCCCGCCCCTTTAACAGTGACCTCTACAGCAGCCCGCCCCTTTAACAGTGACCTCTACAGCAGCCCGCCCCTTTAACAGTGACCTCTACAGCAGCCCGCCCCTTTAACAGTGACCTCTACAGCAGTCTGTCCATTTAACAGTGACCTTTACAGCAGGCCGCCCCTTTAACTGTAACATATACAGCAGCCCGCCCCTTTAAGAGTGACCTCTACAGCTTCCCGCCCTTTAACAGTGACCTCTATAGCAGCCCGCCCTTTAACAGTGACCTCTACAGCTGCCCGCCCCTTTAACAGTGACCTCTACAGCTGCCCACCCTTTAACGGTGACCTTTACAGCTGCCCGCCCCTTTAACAGTGATCTCTACAGCAGCCCACCCCTTTAAAAGTGACCTCTACAGCAGCCCGCCCCTTTAACAGTGGCCTCTACAGCTGCCCACCCCTTTAACAGTGGCCTCTACAGCTGCCACCCCTTTAACAGTGACCTCTACAGCAGGCTGCCCCTTTAACAGTGACCTCTACAGCTGCCCACCCCTTTAACAGTGACCAGCTGCCCGCCCCTTTAACAGTGATCTCTACAGCAGCCCGCCCCTTTAACAGTGACCTTTACAGCAGCCCGCCCCTTTAACAGTGGCCTCTACAGCTGCCCACCCCTTTAACAGTGGCCTCTACAGCTGCCCACCCCTTTAACAGTGACCTCTACAGCAGCCGCCCCTTTAACAGTGACCTCTACAGCTGCCCACCCCTTTAACAGTGACCTCTACAGCTGCCCGCCCCTTTAACAGTGATCTCTACAGCAGCCCGCCCCTTTAACAGTGACCTTTACAGCAGCCCGCCCCTTTAACAGTGACCTCTACAGCAGCCCGCCCCTTTAACAGTGGCCTCTACAGCTGCCCACCCCTTTAACAGTGACCTCTAAAGCAACCCGCCCCTTTAACAGTGACCTCTACAGCTGCCTGCACCTTTAACAGTGATCTCTACAGCTGCCTGCCCCTTTAACAGTGACCTCTACAGCATCCCACCCCTTTAACTGTGACTTCCACAGCAGCCTGCCCCTTTAACTGTGACCTCCGCAGCAGCTAGAGTGGCCACTGTCTTCACCCCAGAAAGCCAGACCTCACCAGCCATTCCCCCAAACGTGAAACAGCGCCCCCAGTTCCCATGAAGACACACCACTAAACATGAGGCCACGCCCCCCTGGCTCCGTGAAGACATGGAGGAGAAGCTGTCTGAGTGTGAGCTACTGAAAGGGTGGACATCCCTGTGTCTGTCCAGGCACTGCGTCGGCCGGAGAACAGGTAGCCAGAAAACTGTACTGTCCAGCCTAAAGCCGGACATCTGGCCACCCTAACATCAGCCTGCCCCTAGGGTGGCCAGAGGTCTTGTTTTAGGCTGGACAGTCTGGCTTTCAGACTCCCTGTCCTCCGTCATGCGCAGGGCCTGGATGGACACAGGGATGTCCTTTTGAACAGCTCACTCTCAGCAGCAGCACTGTGCAGTCTGAGCAATGAGCTACAGGGAGAAAGTCATCCTCCCCCCACCCCTGCAGCTGACAGAAGGTGATTTTTACCTATATTTTCAATCCCGGTCAAATGCGTCATAGAAGGGGCGTGGCCTGACTGAGTCAGGGGCGTGACTTAGTGGGAACTGGGGGTGGGGCTTTTAAGTCCTTCTCTTCTCTCGGTGGCCTGAATTGCAGGTCGATGCCATAGTAATTTAGGAGGAAGGTGGGTAGCAGTGGAAGAATACATCTTTTATTACTACTGAATGGTAAATATGTGAAATTTACATTATATGAGGTAATGATTGATGATGAGTTAGTCTATAAAAAGTTATAGTTATGGTAACTGGAATACTCTTTTACCATTGTCATTTACAGTGCTCTGCCTCTTTAATGCAGACCGACAGCAGTGAACTGACTAGGTTGTCATAGAAACCTGGTGTGTGGAGACTAACTGCCTGTGAGCTTCTATTGACTGATAAGGGTCATGTGACCAGGCTACTATTGGCTAATGCATTTTTTGGGAATTTCTCAGAAATGGTACGTCCTGGAGAGCTGAAAACTGTTCTAAAACCTTCCCGGACACCTGATGTACATGTGTGCCAAATTTTGTGATTGTAGCTGCAGCGGTGCGGATTCCTTTAGCGGACATACACACACAGACACACACACACACACATACACACACACACACACATACACTCAGCTTTATATATTAGATATCAAGAACATACCAGAGCCTGCGTACCCCGTCAAGGTATCTCAAAGTGGCACGGGACCTAACGCTAATCCTACATGCCATATGGGCAATTACAGATAGGGGCATAAAGTCCGACACACAGCGACCAACTCTTAGTTACCTCCAGCGTGAAATCACACATACAGTGGGAGGAGGAAGGAGGCTGTGAGTCTCACCTATCCCTGACTCATGTGCACCTGAATGTTACCCATGAATCAAAAATCAAGGTACATTCAAACCTGGAGTTGCCACACCTCCAGGTATAAATGTACAAACAGAATCACAGAATAAAGTGGCCTTAAATGGCAGAAAATGCTCAATACCCCATATGCTGTTGCGCATTTCTAACCGGGGGAGCAAATCCTGCACATGTGGTCCACTGCTGACAGCAATCCCAGCAAAAATGCATACAATGGAGAATGCCCACAGCGGGCAAACATTTACCACAAAGACATCCTACACAGAGTAGCCAAATGTGTGGATGTGATTGGCTATATAAAATAGCAATTCACGGAAAATGGTGCACTAAGAATATATTGGCGAAAGTCAATTTTTAATATCAGTGTGTGGGTTTAGCCATATATTGTCAATTGCATTTACCGTTGTAGTGCACCATTTTCCATGAATTGCTGTTTTATATAGTTTGTCACATCTGCACATTTTGTCTACTTTTTTTCTTATTTCTTTCACTTTAAAACCATAAAAGCATTTTGAAACAATAAAAATCACATTTTAGTGTCTCCATAGTCTGAGAGCCTTAGTTTTTTTTAAAAATTTTGGGCGACTGTCTTAGGTAGAGTCTAATTTTCTACGGGATGAGGTGACGGTTTGATTGGTACTATTTTAGGGAGCATACGCCTTTTTGATCGATTGGTGTTGTACTTTTTGTGATGTAAGGTGACAAAAAACGGCTTTTATTGGCACTGTTTTTATTTTACATTTTTTACAGTGTTCACCTGAGGGGTTAGGTCTTGTGATATTTTTATAGACAAAGTCGTTACGAATGAATAATACCTAATATGTATACTTTTTTTTTTTATTTAAGTTTTACACAATAAAAGCATTTTTTTTACCCTGGGGGGTCTATAGTGTGTTCCCTCTAAATCTAATACATTTGCACAAACTTTGTCTCCTAGTCTGTTTATGGAATGCATATGCCATAGCATGACCAAGACAATTACAATAGCACACGGTTGTCCCACGAAAAATATTCTACAGTTTTTAAACCAGCACCTGGGTCTGAATACTTTTGTAAATGCTTATAATTAAAAATTTAGCATAGCCATGGAGTTATTCAGTAAAATGTATCTGTTTAGCGCCACCTGCTGCTTGTTTTATTTCTTTGTCCTGCTCACTGAGATGGACGCACATTCTCAGTTTCATCTTTCAACTGCCTCCAGATTTGAAGCTAAAGCAGAAAAGACACTCCCCTTGAGTAGTCAGCTTGGTATAAATCTAGCAGAGCAAGGAATGTGGAGATCTCTGGATCTATGTGAGGTGGTTCTAGCTGTATTAGAAAGAGGATATCATGTACTGTATGATGTCTGATTTTCATTTTTACATTAGTCATGGGATAACTCATTTAAAGGGAACCTGTCACCTCAAAAACACAAAAAAAAACTGCCAGCATTACCTTAAACTCGGGTCCAGTGTGTAACTAATGAGCTTTTCATTCATTTCAGTAATTCCTCTAACCGGCAGAAAAAGACTTCTTTATCCCCATGAGCGCGCACTTTGCAGTCAGCTTGAAGTCAAGGAGGCAGCAGCCTCCTTGCTTCAAGTCAAGTAAAGCACCGCCCCTCTTCTTCTTGATTGACATCCTTACTTTGGGCCGGGGATCGCGTGCGCGGTGCGCTCCTTGTTCCTGCGCGATCCCGGGTCCAGCTCTCCAGCTTGCAGGCTTTCTTATGCGCACTGCGCATGCCCCAGCAATTCAAACGAGCGCGCGTACGAGCGGTCAGGCAGGCGTGCGTCCGTCCGTGCGGGGACGGTGGGCGCTCGTACGCGCGCTCGTTTGAATTGCTGGGGCATGCGCAGTGCGCATAAGAAAGCCTGCAAGCTGGAGAGCCGGACCCGGGATCGCGCAGGAACAAGGAGCGCACCGCGCACGCGATCCCCGGCCCAAAGTAAGGATGTCAATCAAGAAGAAGAGGGGCGGTGCTTTACTTGACTTGAAGCAAGGAGGCCGCTGCCTCCTTGACTTCAAGCTGACTGCAAAGTGCGCGCTCATGGGAATAAAAAAGTCTTTTTCTGCCGGTTAGAGGAATTACTGAAATGAATGAAAAGCATCATTAGTTACACACTGGACCCGAGTTTAAGGTAATGCTGGCAGTTTTTTTTTTGTGTTTTTGAGGTGACAGGTTCCCTTTAAACCTTCTGATGAATATGTAGGCATTTATTGGATGGTGTGAATAAGTAAATCAAAAGAACACTATGACATATATCTGCCGTCTCTCACCACATATTGCATATACATGATGGGGACAATTAAAATTTGGAAGTACAGGGCATAGAGAGAGTGAACGTGCCCATTAGAGGAGTAGATTCCCACTGTAAACTCTTAAAGGAGCTTAGTCAAGATTTAAATAAATATGTACACTATTCAATACACTATTGAATGTTATTGTTTTAATTTTCATACTATCTTTCTTCCATGTGATCCATGTTACTCCACAGCTACTGTTACTAATTATGCGATAGACCTGACACCTCCTCCTTTGGCTGCTATAAGTAACATGTTATCCTGAAATGTTATACTACCTTGGTACAACTAAGGGTGCTTATGCACTCGAAACTCAGAAGTATACTCTTGCATGCTCTGGATTCCTGATAGAAGCTGGTCATGGATTGTATTGCAGTATTATAATAGTTATATTGTTGCACATAGGGAGCAGTATTATAGTAGTTATACTCTTGCACATAAGGGACAATATATTTTTGTACATATGGGGCAGTATTATAGTATTTATATTGTACTTAGCAGGCAATATTATAGTAGTTATATTCATGTACATAGGGGGCAGTTAAACATGCACTCCTGCAAAAAATGTTTAGCCTATATAGTGCAGCATAGATAACTAAAAAAGAATACAGAGGCCCTGGTGTATGCTTTATCTATACATTAATTTGGTCCTATCTAAGGGAAGCAAGAGATAGGTCAGTGATGTACTGTAGAAACTCCATTTTTATATGTATGGTGTGATGAGTACTGAGAGACTTTTGGGACTTTGATGGGAATTTTCCACTTCTGCCATAGGGTTTAAAGAAGAGCATGTTTTGGAGGGAAAAAGCCAGACAAAAGGTCACCAAAACCAGACAGACTGACCTTTTGAATGTCAGGTTTAGCTCTGTTGTTATGTCTGAAAACGTATTTTTGTCTGGAAAAACTGCTGTGTTATTACCATTGGATATCATTGACGCTCCGGAAACGTGTTTTTGTGTGGAAAAACTGCTCTATCATTGCCATTGGGTATCATTGAAGCCCTGATGTGAGTCTATGACAGACTGAAGTGGTAACTTTGTAATTGTTTGTGCTGAGTTTCTTCACTCCACCCCTACCACTAGAAGGTTCCAGTCTAGCTAGAAATGGTACATAAGGAGAGCAGTCAGAGCCCCTAGTGTTCTGCAGTTAGGGAACAATGCTCAGAATAGTATGGCAGAGTCCCCTCATACTATTGAGTGACCAGAAGAAGATGCTGAGATGGAGATACTTTGCCACAGACCTTGGATCACCAGCCTTTGACCAGCGTACCACCCTTTTGAAGAGAAAAAGGGACAGCTAGCTCAGGCCTTTTATCAGCATTTAAACCTTCTTCTGCCAGGGAGGAGATTGGAGAAACCAGTCCTATTCCTCGCATGTATTGTTTTGCACCTGAATTCCTACAGTAAAGAAGTGCACAGGTTTACTGCAGACCCTGACTCTGGACTTCTTTCCAATTGGGGTGCACCACACCTTACCATCCCTACCAGCACGTGTCAGAGAACATCATCCGTGCCCTGACCAAACGCGGTTAGTGATAAGGTCCACCTAACCACGGACACGTGGACAAGTGCTGCCGGGCAGGGACACTATATCTCACTGACGGTACATTGGGTTAACTTGGTGGAAGCTGGGACCGAGTCTGACCCTGGGGCCGCTCATGTACTGCCCAAAACGAGGATTGCGGGGCCTACCTCGGTCACGGTTTCTCAGATGTACTATGCCCCTTCCTCCAACCCCTCCTCCTCCTCCTCCTCCTCTGAATTAACATCCGTGGGCACGGCGCCTTCAGTCGGTTGCTCTAGGCGCAGCAGCAGTGCCGTGGGTAAGCGCCAGCAGGCGGTGCTGAAACTGCTGAGCTTAGGTCACAAAAGGCACACCGCCTAAGAGCTGTTACAGGGCATCACGGCGCAGACCGATCTGTGGCTGGCACCGCTGAACCTCAAGCCAGGCATGGTTGTGTGTGACAACGGGCATAACCTGGTGGCGGCTCTGCAACTCGGCAGACTGACACATGTGCCATGCCTGGCCCACGTGTTCAATCTCATAGTTCAGCGGTTCCTCAAGACATACCCCAATCTGTCTGATTTGCTCACCAAGGTGAGCCGCATCTGTGCGCATTTCCGCAAGTCAACCACAGATGCTGCCACTCTCAGGGCAGCGCAGTGGCGCCTACAACTGCTAGCTCACCGACTGTTGTGCGACTTGCCCACGAGATGGAATTCGACATTAAACATGTTATCCAGAGTTTACCAGCAGCGCAGAGCGATTGTAGACTGCCAGATGTCAACTTCCACCAGAACTGGTAGTCAGGTCAGTCAGCTTCCTCAAGTCTACAATGAGGAGTGGACGTGGATGTCTGATATCTGCCAGGTGTTGAGCAACTTTGAGGAGTCAACACAGATGGTCAGCGGCGATGCCGCCATTATCAGCCACACCATCCCACTGCTTTGCCTGTTGAAAAACAGAATGCTCAGCATGAAGTCAGAAGCTTTGCGCTTGTCACAGGAGATGGGGGAAGAAGATACGTCGCTTGATAGCCAGAGCACCCTCCGGTCTGTTTCTCAGCGCGTTTTGGAGGAGGGTGATGAGGATGAGGAGGAAGAGGAGGAGAATGTTGGCAAGACAGAAGAGGGTACCAATGCTCAGTCCTTCTTAACTCTTGAGCGTGTATGGGCTGAAGAGGAGGAGTTGGAGGAGGAAATGGAGAGTCAGGCCAGTGGGGAGAGGGAATTCTTGCGTGTTGGGACTCTGGCGCACATGGCAGACTTCATGTTAGGCTGCCTATCCCGTGACCCTCGCGTTAGAAGCATTTTTTCAAACACCGATTACTGGGTGTTCACTCTCCTGGACCCACGGTACAAGCAGAACCTTTCTACTCTCATCCCTGTATAGAAAGGAGTATGAGAGTGAATCAATATCAACAGGCCCTGGTGCACAAGCTGAAACAATCCTTCCCATCTGACGCCGCTAGCGGCAGAGGGTGTGGTTCTGTGGGCCAAGTAGCGGGGGAGAGGAGGAGAGCAGGCAGCTTGTCCAGCACTGGCAGGGGAACGCTCTCCAAGGCCTTTGCCAGTTTTATGTCACCCCAGCAAGACACTGTCACCTGTCCCCAGTCTAGGCAGAGTAGGGGGGAGCTGTACAGAAAGATGGTGAGGGAGTACCTAGCTGACCATACCAACGTCCTGCGTGATCACTCTGCTCCATACAACTACTGGGTTTCAAAGCTGGACACGTGGCCTGAACTGGCGCTGTACGCCTTGGAGGTGCTGGCCTGCCCTGCCGCTAGCGTGTTGTCAGAGCGGGTATTCAGTGCAGCTGGTGGCGTCATCACCGATAAGCGTACACGCCTGTCAACTGACAGCACTGACAAGCTGACGCTTATTAAAATGAACAAAGCCTGGATTTCACCGGAATTCAAATCTCCTCCGGGGGAAAGCAGCTAAAGAATATGATTCCTTATGTATCCGATTCCTCCCCTCTACTCCTCCTCCTCCTTCTCTTCATTATCAAACGCTGACCCAAAAGGGAATTTTTTAGAGGGCCAACTGGCCCTCTTTTAAGACAATGTTTGCGGAGGGCCACCTACAGGCCCTCTCTCCAAACAATTTTTCCAGAGCGTCAACTACAGACAGTCTAAAACCATTTTTCTGGAGCGTCAACTACAGATACTCTAAAACAATTTTTCAGTATCGTCGGAGGGTCGACTTCAGACACTCCTAAAAAAATTTTTGGGAGGCTCACCTACAGCCATTTGACTGCAATCTCAGTCAGACAAAGGCACTGGTGGTGTCACCGCCATGCTGTGTCAGGCTAAATTTTTGGGTGGTTCACCTGCTACCTCAGTCTAACTCGATCACTCTGTTGTCACCGCCGCCATACAGGGTCACGCCAAATTTTAATGTGCTTCGCCTGCTCCTGCACTTTAACTCGGTCACTCTGTAGTCAAAGCCATACAGGGCCACGATAAATTTTTATGTGCTTCGCCTGCTCCTGCACTGTAACTCGGTCACTCTTTAGTCACAGCCATACAGGGCCTCGATAAATTTTTATGTGCTTAGCCTACTCCCGCACTGTAACTCGGTCACTCTGTAGTCATAGCCAAACAGGGCCTTGATAAATTTTTATGTGCTTCGCCTGCTCCTGCACTGTAACTCGGTCACTCTGTAGTCACAGCCATACAGGGCCACAATAAATTTTTATGTGCTTAGCCTGCTCCTGCAGTGTAACTCGGTCACTCTGTAGTCACAGCCATACAGGGCCTCGATAAATTTTTATGTGCTTCGCTTGCTCCTGCACTGTAACTCGGTCACTCTGTTGTCACAGCCATACAGGGTCACGATAAATTTTTATGTGCTTCGCCTGCTGCTGCAGTGTAACTCGGTCACTCTGTAGTCACAGCCATACAGGGCCTCGATAAATTTTTATGTGCTTCGCCTGCTCCTGCAGTGTAACTCGGTCACTCTTTAGTCATGGCCATAAAGGATCTCGATAAATTTTTATGTGCTTTGCCTGCTCCTGCACTGTAACTCGGTCACTCTGTTGTCACAGCCATACACGGTTACGCTAAATTTTTATGTGATTCGCCTGCTCCTGCACTGTAACTCGATCACTCTGTAGTCACAGCCATACAGGGCCTCGATAAATTTTTATGTGCTTCGCCTGCTCCTGCAGTGTAACTCGGTCACTCTGTAGTCATAGCCATACAGGGCCACACTAAATTTTTATGTGCTTCGCCTGCTCCTGCACTGTAACTCGGTCACTCTGTAGTCACAGCCATACAGGGCCTCGATAAATTTTTATGTGCTTCGCCTGCTCCTGCACTGTAACTCGGTCACTCTGTAGTCACAGCCATACAGAGCCACGATAAATTTTTATGTGCTACGCCTGCTCCTGCACTGTAACTCAGTCACTCTGTAGTCACAGCCATAAAGGGCCTCGATAAATTGTTGTGTGCTTCGCCTGCTCCTGCACTGTAACGCAGTCACTCTGTTGTCACAGCCATACAGGGTCATGCTAAATTTTTATTTGCTTCGCCTGCTCCTGCACTGTAACTCGGTCACTCTGTAGTCCAAGCTATACAGGGTCACGCTAAATTTTTATGTGCTTCCCCTGCTCCTGCAGTGTAACCCGGTCACTCTGTAGTCACAGCCATACAGGACCTTGATAAATTTTTATGTGATTCGCCTGCTCCTGCACTGTAACTCAGTAACTCTGTTGTAACAGCCATACAGGGTCACGCAAAATTTTTATGTGCTTCGCCTGCTTCTGCAGTGTAACTCGGTCACTCTGTTGTCATAGCCATACAGGGCCTCGATAAATTTTTATGTGCTTCCCCTGCTCCTGAAGTGTAACTCGGTCACTTTGTAGTCACAGCCATACAGGGCCTCGATTAATTTTTATGTGCTTCGCCTGCTCCTGCAGTGTACCTCGGTCACTCTATAGTCACAGCCACTACAGGGTCACGCCTAAAATTTTTTTTCTGTGCTTCGTCCTGGCTCCTGCCACTGTAACTCGATAACTCCTGTAGTCACAGCCATACAGGGCCTCGATAAATTTATTGTGCTTCACCTGCCCTGCCACTGTAACTGCGGTCAGTCTGTAGTCACAGCCAACGGGCCACAATAAATTTTATATGTGCTTCGCCTGCTCCGCACTGTAACTCGGTCACTCTTAGTCACAGCCATACAGGGCCTCGATAAATTTTATGTGCTTTGCCTGCTCCTGCAGTGTAACTCGGTCACTCTATAGTCATAGCCATACAGGGCCACGATAAATTTTTATGTGCTTCGCCTGCTCCTGCAGTGTAACTCGGTCACTCGGTAGTCACAGCCATACAGGGCCTCGCATAAATTTTTGTGCTTACGCCCTGCTCCTGCACTGTAACTCGGTCACTCTGTTGTCAGAGCCATACAGGGTCACAC
>ONZH01005551.1:0-58915 GCA_900303285.1 Rhinella marina
TGGAGTGAGTGTGCTGACTGTGACACACAGAATGGTTCCACGCAGCTGTGTGAAATGGTTTGTATCACTGAGCTAAAACAAGAAAAACACTATTTTTTTATATATTTTTTTTTATATATTTTTTGTTTTGTTTTGTTTTTTTGGGAACGTGACGTGCAGGAACTATCGTAGACCTAACTCACACCCTGTTAATGGTGGTTATTTAGACTGCGACCCAGACAAATGTCGCACAGAGATTTTTGGGATCAAGCTATATACATTGCAGCAAAAGACTTGGTTGTATTCAGTGACGTACAGAAAGTGTCACCTGGACAGAAAATACGGATTGGAGTGAGTGTGCTGAACTGTGACACACAGAATGGTTCCACGCAGCTGTGTGAAATGGATTTGTATCACTGAGCTAAAACAACAAAAAACACTATTTTTTTATATATATTTTTTTAAATATATTTTTTGTTTTGTTTTGTTTTTTTGGGAACGTGACGTGCAGGAACTATCGTAGACCTAACTCACATCCTGTTAATGGTGGTTATTTAGACTGCGACCCAGACAAATGTCGCACAGAGATTTTTGGGATCAAGCTATATACGTTGCAGCAAAAGACTTGGTTGTATTCAGTGACGTACAGAAAGTGTCACCTGGACAGAAAATACGGATTGGAGTGAGTGTGCTGAACTGTGGCACACAGAATGGTTCCACGCAGCTGTGTGCAATGGATTTGTATCACCAAGCTAAAACAACAAAAAAACTTTTTTTAATTTTTTTTTTTTTTTGGATTTTTGTTTTTTTGGAACGTGACGTGCAGAAACTATCGTAGAGCTAACTGACACCCTACTGACGGTGGCTATTTAGACTGCGACCCAGACAAATGTCGCACAGAGATTTTTGGGATCAAGCTATACACGTGACAGGCAGCAAAAGACTTGGTTGTATTAAGTGACGTACAGAAAGTGTCACCTGGACAGAAAATAGGGAGTGTACTGAACTGTGACACACAGAATGGTTCCACACTGCTGTGTGCAATGGATTTGTATCACTGAGATATAACATTAAAAAAAAGGGGGTTATATATGGCGATAGCTGCACTACTAGTGCCAGCCAGCCAGCCAAGCCAGGAGACAAAAAAAAATTTCTTGTAGCCCTTAGAAGGGCTGTTGGGTTCTTTGTGGGTGATTCCTGCCTAACAGAGAACTAAATGCAGGCCCTAACACTCTCCCTGAAACGCAGCAGCTCTATCCCTAACAACATCCAGACGGCATCTGAGCCCGAGCACCGCGGCCAGTCACTAGTATATTCCAGGGTCACCTGATCAGGCCAGCCAACCCCTGCTATCGACATGTAAGGGCCCCACGTGATGCTGGGTGTACCGCAGAGTCTCCTGGCTTGTGATTGGCTGAGTTTATAGGCGCCAAAAAAGCACGATGTGGAAGTTGCCATTTCCTCGAGCATGGCGGGATATTCGTCCGAGCAGCGAGCACTTACGAGTACCCTAATACTCGAACGAGCACCAAGCTCGGACGAGTATGCTCGCTCATCTCTAAAAGTGATGTATCAGAGTGGCAAGTGATGTTCTCAAAAGCCAACTTTGCTGATTCTTATGTCCTTCTGGACCCAAGATAGACATTTCAAGAGCATTTCAGTGCAAAATGTTCTCTTGTAAGTGCAAATATATCTGATTCAGGTCTAGAATGTCACAATACCCCAACTATTTCTACAGCTTGTATTACAAGTGAGTATTCTCTTGGAGATAGTCCATTAATTTTCATTCAAGAGAGTCTTTCAGTAGTTTTCAACCGTCAAACTGTTAACAGCACTATAAAGGTGAGAAGAAGATTACTACAAACATACCTTGGGTGTTTGTCATGCAGGTTGCATAACTGAGAAATCCAAAGTGTATTCCCTTCATGCCACAATCACAAGTGCCTGGTAGGCTGTCAATTTATTTGTTGAGTCACTGACTCTGCACCTCACCAGGTCTTTCATCACCAGGTGCCCCCATTGATACAGACCACTTGTGCCTCAAAAAATATGTCCTTGGTTGCTGGATTTATTCCCAAGCTTAATTCTTTCAGCATATGGGAAATTTGCCATGTAACTATGGTATGTATTTTTGTTGCAATTGATTTATAAGGCAAGCTTTCCATGTGATCCTTCTAGGATATATATTTTTTAATATGATGTTTGTGTACAATGGTACAATGTTTACACGCATGGAATGTGACTCCTTTATAACATTGACCAGAATTAGGTAGATCACTATTACAACCAACAGAATACAAAAAAGGGTATCTGACAACACAGATTCTACACATAGTAATTTAATTGACAATGGCAATGATGGTAGTCAGATGGAGAACATTGCCTATGTGATCAGAATTAGTCAGACCATGTAAAAACACTAAAGGATCCACACACACATGACATATACAGTACATTTTGGGAGTCATTTGCATCAAATTGGTGTAAAATAGAACTGGCTTAGTTGCCCATAGCAACCAATCAGATTCCTTTTTTCATTTTCCAAAGGAGCTGTCCAAAATGAAAGGTGGAATCTGATTGGTTGCTATGGGCAACTAAGCCACTTCTACTTTATACCAGTTTGATAAATGACCCCCTTTATTACTAAATATTGCCAAGATGTTGTTCACTATCTCATACCAATAATATTTTTTCTTGTGAAAATCATATTGGCCACTACTGATAACCTACACACTTCTTAAAGGGGTTTTCCGGAATTACTATGGCTTTTATCAAATAAGCTCATGTAGTTGAGACCTCATGTACACCTTCTTCATGCTTTTTTTCAGTTTGGACTCTCTTGATCCATTTTCACCATGTAAATCAATTACTCTAGCTTGTTTCTATCTTGTATGTAGCACTTCCTGTTGCAGAATCCAACCAAACCCATGATGCACTTCTCCTTCCTCTGCCACAGCTCCAGCACCGCCCCCTAACAACACCCAGCTACCTTATAGCTCCTCCCACCCAGCTAGTTACTTAGACACTACCCAATCACAGCCCCTAACAACATCCAGCTAGTTTATTGCTCCTCCCACCAGCTAGTTACATAGACACTCCCCTATCAGTGACACACCCATGGTCACAACATTACAGGAAATAGGAAAGAGCTGTATGCACATGGTCATTTGACCACAGCTCAGACCAAGAGATAGGAGCAATAAAGGTAAAAGAAATACATTACAAAATTACATCAACCTTCAAAAATGATTATTTTAAAGGATGTTAATGCAAACCCCCTTTAAATCTCATTATGCTTTTACCTTTCCTCACCACCTCAAGGTTCAGACCCGCTGCTTTCTAAACATGCAATATTTAGGACGTGCTTGACATCAACACAGTATTTAAAAATTATCTCTCCCAGCTGAGGGCATCGTGAAATTTTATGAACGCTCATGAAAAATTCATGCGACGTCATAAAGCTGCCATGATTATTTCATTTGTTCTCCTGCATTAAAACTGGAGCAACAGCCGCTGTGAGCTTAAACATCATGTGTCAAGGTGGCTTCTCCACATTCCTGTACACTAGAGTGCTAAATGACAGGTAGGAGTCTGGGCCGGCTCCCCTCTGCCCCTCACAGGTGCTCAGGCTCCTATCTGTCTTCACTTGCCCAAAACTTACAAGGTGTAAATAATACATAATCTCCAGGAGTCTATCTATGAATGGGCTGCATTAACCCCACACCGAGTGACAGCTACAACACTTCATCTTCTGCGTCAGAAGGCATGCGAGCGGTTTATTAAACCGTGAAACAAGATTCACAAGGCGGACACTTTTAAATATGTACTGACACCGGTGCTTCACGACAAAACAAATTGGAGAGTTTCACCGTGAAGAAATATTTTATTGTGAAAGGAGCAACCATTTCTCAATTGTTCTGCTTTCTCTTGTGTTTTTTTCGCTGACTGATACAGGTCCACCTCAAAACCACTCAAGAGGACTTCTATTTTCTTCCCTCTTTTTTTCTGAATTGCTTTTATTATACCCATTTATTAAAATCAGACATATCTGGAAAAAAATAATAACCATAAACGCTGGTAGGCCTGAAGTCACCGGATCATTACCGCACAAAACGTAAAGAATTACTGGAGGAAGGAGAACGTCTGTGAGGGGATGAAGCAGTTAGTGCTGCTTCTTCGAAAGCAGAGGGTTATGGACTGTCCTGGTCAAGCATCACATTATGTGTGTGTCAGCCCTGCAGGTCCTAGCTCTCAGAGGTAATGGATGATTCCAGTCAGCCCCTTTCTGCAGGAGATGATACGATCGGACGTTATCTACTCCAAACCAATTCACAGGCCCACAGACACTGCCGCTCATTTATCATCCGTGAGGCAATGGATTCAGATGTGCCCGGCCATAGCAAAGTGACGCAGGGCAATTCAGGGGCTCTCCCGCCTATGCTGACAAGGACAGGCTGACACGATAACGCTCTGTGTGACAAGTGACAGCGGCTGGCAGGGAAGGGAGGTGGACAAGGGCAGCAGGCTGAGGAAAATTGTGTCTGTGCAACAACAGTCCCCAGTGATAATCAGTTGGAGGAGTCTGTGAGGTTGACTTGGGGTATTTTACTCACGAGAAAACCTTTAAGAAATCATTTGGAAACACTGTGCCTTTATATCTACTCCAGGAGGCATGCAAACATACTTCTATGTCCTGTAGTGAAATGCTCATCCTTTCTACATGCTATATGTGACTATTGACTTAACCCATATTGTTAATTTATGTAAGACTTTTTGTGTTTTTAACCACTTGGGAGTTTCTTTTTTAGTATGAATATGCTAATATACATTTGATTACTGACATTTTGGTGTACTGCTTTAATTTGAGATGTAGAAAGGAATCTGTTTCTTTCATTGTCCGACTGCAAGGATCTCCACAATAAATCCTAAGAAGTAGGGAGCGAGGGTTCAAAGTGCTAAACCAGCACTGCTGCCCCTTTAATCTCAGGATCGTTCAGTCTGTTCAGCACAGATTACAGGGAGAGCAAAAGGAACATATGACCAGGGGGCATCCACCACGACACACCTCCACCTCCAAATTTAGCTTTTTAGGTGCTTCCCAGATTGCCTACAAAAGATAAAAACATACAAGAGGTTTGAAATGTTGCAGGAGCATAGATTATTCCAGGTTTCTAAAAATATGAAGCATCAAACTGAAGTTGTTTGGGCCTACCAAAAGAACTGATTCTTAGGGCCTATATGTTATATAGGTAAAATAAAACCTTCCCCTAGTTGAAACCAACCTTCTGTCCTTACTAGAGATGATCGAATCTATTCGCCGCTTCGTAGATTCGTATCGAATCCTCCATTTTTCCTACTCCGAAGCAAATCTGTATTTTTTCAGATTCGCTTCGCATTATTCGTAAATTTTCTTAAAATTTTGAACGCTATGTACGCATTCTTCTTGCCCTCTTCCCTGGCCCCCTGAAGCAGGAAAATGATGATACACCCCCTCAAGAGCGGGAAAGGGAAGATACACCCCCCTCTGAAGCAGGAAAAACCAGCCCGGCCCACCGGGAACTAACTATTTGCACGTATAGGAAGTGAAGACTCCTCCCTCATTACTCCACCCTCCTCTTAAGTTCAAGCCAGCGATGAACAAGATCCAGAGTCAGACCACAGCAAACATCATGGTGAAAGAACTGCGACCCAAGTGGGGAGAGATGGTCTTTGGGGACAAGTATCCCGAACCACCGCCCGCTCCAGAGATCAGAGCGTCACAACTGTGCAAGAGAGTCTCATCGGCTCCTGACTCCAGATTGGCTTTGCCGGCTGGTGCGGCTGCTGCGGCTGGTGCGCGGGGGGGGGGGGGGTAGCTGGAGCGTCCACTTCGCTGCTCAGGAGGAGAACATTCCATTCGGCAGAAACCCGATTGTGCCAGCATTGGTGACGGCCCACGCCCAGACCCTATGGGACTACAAGAATGCAGTGGAGGACTGGGTCATCCAAGGAATGGACTATCCAAGGCCAGGAGACCCTACACTAGAGCGGCAAAAGGGAACCGTCCTGAGGTTTTCTTTGGAGCGAGGCTCTGGCTTTCTGGCGGATGACGAGGACAGCAAGGAGTACTTTGTAGGCTGCAGGTCAGTGAAACGGCCGTACCTGCCCGAAGCCAGTCACAGCCTGTACGTGGGGGATCAGGCGGAATACACCCCAATGGCATCCCTGAAAGGCCCCTTTGCTACCGGGGTTACCGTATTACCTAAGCCCCTGGTCCCTGCAACACCAACTGAAGTTTGGCCGGAGGAACCACCAGGCGAAGTACCGGTG
Source organism: Rhinella marina (assembly GCA_900303285.1). NCBI lineage: Eukaryota > Metazoa > Chordata > Amphibia > Anura > Bufonidae > Rhinella > Rhinella marina. The sequence continues at coordinate 6,289 of ONZH01005551.1, forward strand.
CGCTGCCTTCAGGAGTCACCAGACGGCACCCTCCGTTACAGAGAGAAGCCACAGCCGAGCCTCTGATCCCTGGACTGCCAGTGCCACCACCATCACAGTCCTTTCAGCTGGGTTAGCTGACGACTTCATCGTTTACGTTCCAGTCCATGGTGATCCACCAGTACCAACTACCCTGGAAGATTAAGCCAGCAGCAGCCAGGGGAGCTGGGGCTTCTTCCCTGGGTGCAACCTTGCCTCAACCTCTGCAGCCAAGTCCTTACTCCTGCTGTCCTGGCAGGAGAATCCGGAAGAGTAAAAGTGCAAGTGGCTGCAGCCCTCACCAGCGTGACCACCACCCGGACCCGGTCAAGTCCGACTTTTGGAAGAAGAGGGCAGTGGAGTTCCACCACGGCAGAGAGCTTGGCCTACAGGAGGCAGGAGCATCCTCTGATCTCATTTAGCAGTAGCTCAAGTGAGGAGGACTTCAGGTCCCTCATCTGTGGAACCCTTCTACTGGCTGAGTGATTTAAAGGACACCTCAGAAGGACCTATGAGAGCCACACCATGAACTGCATCTGACAGGTCAGAGCTAGTTGACACTTGTTTTGTTCAGTTTGTATTGCCCCCTGTTTGACTCTCACCGAGATGGACATAGCTTGTCAGGACTCCCCCCCCCGCCCAATCTGCAGAAAATTCCCAGTTGTGCCTAAGCGCGCCTATTTTCCTCCCCCCCCTTCTCAGGTTATTTGGGAGCCCCTTTTGCAAATAGGGTTTTCTATTTGCTGCTATTTTATATTATCCATGTGGATTACACGTTACCTGTTTGGATTACAAAATTACCTCACGTGGATTACAATTGAATTTTTGACTGTTTTCCACTGTTTTATCATGCCAAGCAGACACAAGCAGAGACTCAAACATATATCTAAGCCTTTTAAGCTTGCAATTGTGAAATTGCACTAAAATGTTTGCATAATTGTCTTTGCTGTATTTTAGCAATAATGTTTTTACATGTTCAGCATCCTTCAAGCACTTTAGCCCATTGTGTGTATTCCTTTGCAGGCACTGCAATGTGTCCTATTATGCACTTATTGTACGGTGTTTTTTAGTAAATTATGCACTTAGCCGGATAGCTAGCACCTTACTTTTCTACCTTATATGGACTGCCTTTAAAGACTGTACGCCGCGGCCTAGCCTCGTGCGTGTGACGCAATCGTGAGTCAATAGTATGCTAAGGATTCGTACGCACTTTTTACGCTAATGCTTACGTATTGCGTACTTTTAACAAAACTGACTGTTCGCAATTTATGCAAATCAGAAGACAATCGCAGAAACCAGAAAACAAGCCAATGTCAACACCAGGATGGAAACAACTTACGGTCAAATACCAGGCATGGTCCAAAACCAGAAAACCAATCAGTATACAAAATCGGCAGTTATAGGCAGGTCAAAACAGGCAATCTGCAGTCAGAGTCCAAGTATCCACAAGAGGAGGTTAACAGGCAAGTGAGGCACGATCTATCATATCACAGCCTGCAAAGGGCCACTGTACAAGAAAAGTATGTGGACCCCTTGTTATGCAGCAGTAACATCTATGAAAATAGTTAACAGTACTATTCATGCAATAAAACAGACATTAGGAAGCATTGGTGCTTTCTTGACTAGGTGGAGATGAGCCCCTTCTCATACTGGACTGTGCATCTGCACATATGGTATATGCAGTCATCTTAGGTGGACTTTTGAGGCCCTGTTTTATTAGGGATCCATTACTGTGTCAGAGCTTGGGCTGCAAGAGGATCCTCTGGTGCGCCAGTCCGAACCTTAATATATAACTAGAAGGGTAAGAAACATAGGGGCAGATTTACTAGTACTATCTAATTTTTAGACAATGTAAAAATAGTTTAGAGAGTCTCAAAATGCATCAGATTTATCACAGGGACTGATGCTGGAGGACTGTGATTGGCTGCAGAAGTCCAATCATGTGCCGGTGTGTAAAGAAACAGGAGAAGAACTGGACAAGCGGTGCAGAGAATGACACAGGAGAAGGAGGTGATTATCTAACCTTTTTTATTTTTACAGGATTCGGGGCCATTACTGAAATTTTTTTAATATATTCTAAAGAAAGATCACACAGTCCTTCTCTAATCTGTACTGCAATTTATCAAATATCAATAAAAATATACCAGAAAAGAAAGAAGATCCAAAATGGTAGCTACTTTGTAACCTATAATCTTAATCTTAAGCAAAAGCTAGACATGATGACAGCATCAGATGCTTCAAGAGGACCTGTTGGCCAACTTGACCAATGCAGCCATCACAAGACACGGCACATTTCTGAAGGTAAATTCAGAAAGGGCCCACAGTTCATTATAGGAATAACCAGAATGATTCAGAAGGAACGATCTGCAGAGAAATGTTTAGAGGAGGATGTATCAAGGCACATCTAGGCAGACTTGCTGGGAGATGCATATGTATCCATATTGCATACCTCCTGGCTTTTGAAGATTGCACCGAGTAACAGGTATATACTACTCCTGCCACTTTTAAAGTTGCCACAGTGTCCCCCAGTAGTGCCCCTCAAGTGCTAACTGCCCTCTTAACAGTGATAGTCTTAAAATTCTTACCTCTTCCATGTTTCGGCATGTTCTTCCCCTCTAGAAGGAAGTTACTTGTGATTGACAAAGGCAGAGGAAGTCTTTTTGGCAGAAGCATTTATTACTGAACCACAGAGAGGTACAGTCGCATGGTACCCCCAATCTAATACTGTCCCCAGATCTTTTAATTTCTTGCTTGGGGGGTCATGCTACTTGTATTTCCCATGTAGTAACAATTTTGGGGCATCTATTCTTATGACTCTATATTGTGCCATTGCAATAAAGGTCCAAATGGATGTTACCAGTTGGCGAGTGTCCCTGCACAGTTTGACACTGGCAGCTCTGATTGGATAATGTAAGACTATGCAGAGCCTAATCCCTAACTGGTAGCACCCATCTGAACCTAGCAGGGACAGCAAAAGAATGACACATCATGAAATCATAAGAATGGAGGATCGATAATTGTTAATACAAGGAATGCAAGTAGTTACTAAAACAGACAGGTCAGGGGAGGTAACAGGTCTCCTTTAATTGCAAAAACCATAAAGTTATCAAGTCCGGCATAGGATTTCTCACATAGAAATTCGTCATTGTTAACCTTGCTGCATGTACAGTGATCTTGAGTGAATGAAATGTTAACACTATGAGGCCACATGCTGAAAGCTATAAAACTAAGAAAAGCTTTTTGGTGGTCTGGGGGAGGAATAGTTAATCTTTGGAAAGCTAACACCATCCTTGACCCCTTCAAACAAAGGCATCCCTGGTGCAGGTTCTTATTCAACTTCAGACTGACAAAGTGTTTTTAATCTTTTCTTCCCATCCAGCTTGGAGATTGGGAAGTGAAAATCAATACTTGCTGGCAGGAGCTCAAGCCTTCCTATGACTAGTGGTCAGAGGGAGGGGGTGGAATCAGGTCGAGGGGCGCTTGTGAATTACAGGACTCCACATTTGCCGGCCTTGAGCACCAAAGTACAGCAAGAACTCTAGGACAATAAGGTCACGGAGTTGGAGCAATTCTCAGGATGGGACAACTGAGAAAATAAGCGATTAGAAATAATACTCAGCATGTTAGTTAAAAAAGTATGGATAAATTAATGGATATTTTTTATATGCAAGGACAAAATGACACAACACAGCAGGATGATGCGCTCAGGAAATGCATCTGCTCCACGCAGATACAGTCTGTTACCACAAACACATTACAGTAACCGGCTGTTCCAGTTCATTCCACAGTTGTAAGCTCCACTCACAGGATAAATAACTGACATGGAGATTATACATTTAGTATGACTGATCAACCACTCGCTTTTATGTCTCTGAACCATTTAAATAACCTACTATGCTTGTCTAGTAGGTATGAATTCGGCTATTGTTGCCCCTTGCTCTGGTGACACTTGATGGATTACCAGTAATGAAGGCAGCAACAGATTTTAGTCTTTAGACAAAAATAAAATCAGACATTGTTAAAGTATCTGCTGCCCATAAAACAAAATATAAGGTGGAACATTTGGAAACATCATTTTGATCTCTTTCATGTTACATTAATGTACATATATATTATAGTATTAGTATATGTACACATATTGCCCGGATAGTAAAAATATCAGTGTAAAATGAAGATATGGATGTTCTGTGGATGCTGGATTTATTAGGTTTTTTTGGGCTACGTGTTTGAAGGGCATGTCTTTCTCTTAGTGGTAAGCTCTTGAAATGTGTAGTCCAAATGTTCCTCAATAACCTCAGTATCTGCCATGTTTTTGCACTCAGAAGGTGCCTGCCTGCAGCTCACCTGATGTTCTTCTAGTACTTCTTTTGTCCTTTGCTGAGTGGAGTCAGGGGCGGGGATAGTGCCCAGCTTTGAGGGGTGAAGCAAGTGGCTACCCTAGGTATGATTGGCAATGGTTGGTAGGAACCATTCTGTTCTTCCCCTTTTGGTAGGAGTAGGCTGGTCTGCTTCCAACAAGGAGGGGAGTTTCAGTTCAGGCAGAGAAAAGAGAGGAAGCACATGTCACAGCTCTTACTCCTTGAAACCAGATCTTATTCTCCAGAGAGATCAGAACACTCCAGAGAGATCAGAAAAATCAAGAACACAGCTTCAAGAAAGCATCAAGGTGGCAAGACAAGCGACCAGTGAAATTACAGCTTTATAGACACTGCTGCAAGGTGAGGGACTATAGCTCAGACACCCATCACTTAACCACAACCAGGCTAGACTAACATCAAGCTTATATTACAGTGGACACCTATATCCACAAGTGCCTGCTATTGCCAATCAATTGTCACACAACCAGCCACCATACCTCCTCATCTGGTTCCAGAAAATGCACTTTGTAATTTATACTGCTGTATGTACCTGAAGTTATATTTTCCTCTTATATTACCTCTGGCCTAATTCTTCAAATCACCTTTTCACTACACCAACCGCTGTGACACATTTCCTCACAGCCATTACCACTCCTATCCTCTTCATAGGCTTGCTACACATTCTAATCTAATCACTTTTCATTGACAATATTCTACACATTTTGGTCTGGTACCCACCCAGTCTTTGATGTGGAGAAGCCCATGATCACATTACATAAACCCAGTGGAGAATTGGGAATTTAAAGTGACCCTGGAAGAGAGACAGAAGATGGGGCAAAACAAAGGAAAGCGCCAGCAATACCTTAGTGCAGTACAAAATACTGCCCCAGCAGAACCAAATACCAAAGTGCAGCATCAAATAATGCCATTGCAGTATTCAACTGTATCAATCTCCTGAGGATGGTGATACAGTTGAATTCAGGAGGGCACCTGTGGATGCTGGCCAGGGGCATAACTACCTGCTGCTCCTAGCATTAATCAATGCTGAGAGCACCAGTTCATTATGAAGAGGGCCCAGGTGGCCCCCTGGCCAATCTGCCCCTTCGTAAACCTACAATCTTGTTATGCCTTTTCTCGTGCAACACAATATTTTGAGGCTCTCTTCTCTAGAATTATTGGGGAAGGTAGGGGTGTAACCTGGTAGAAAGATACTATTTTAGTAGAGCACTGATATTTTCATCTTTTTTTTCTAGCTTTTGGAAAAAAAAGTCCTACAGAGTGCAGATAAGTTCCTTAAAGGGGTTCTCCGGGAATGAAGAAAATGAAAATACATAAATATTACTTTATTATAAATATATTCCCAAATACCTTTCATTAGGTATAATGGCTCGTTTTGTCTAGGGAGGAATAATTAGGAGAAACAAAATGGCCGCCGTCCTGTTAGTGCACACAGAACCTGTCCTAATCACACAGGAGGACAAGTTACTTCACAACACTGAAAGAAAGAGCTGCCTCATCCTCCTCTCTGCTCTGCTTGTCAGGGATTATGATCCTGAATACAGTTTAATATGATATTTAGCTAAATTTTTGTGGGCATGGAGTTCACCAGGAGACATGAAGTACAGAGAGGACGGACTGTGGTAATGGAGACTGCATACAAGTGCTGCTGCACATTATCCACATCTGCTCATGAACTCCATTCCTACGGAGATTCAGCTAAAGATCTTATCTGGATTTAGGATCATAATGCCTAATAAGCAGAGCAGAGAGGTGAATGAGGTAGCTCTTTACCTCAGTGTTGTGAAGTAACTTGTCCTGCTGTGTGATTAGGACAGGTTTTCTGTGTACTAATAGGACAGTGGCCATTTTGTTTCTCCCAATGATTGCTCCACAGACAAAACGAGCCACCATAAATAATGTAAGGTATTTGAGAATATATTTATAATGAAGTAATATTTAAGTATTTTCATTTTCTTAATTCCCGGAGAACCCCTTTAAATAACCCATGTCAGAATTTATTCTAATAAATAATAATTTTGGGCCCAGTTCATATCTTCATTAAACCATATACTCCCTCTATCCCTCACACTTCTCAGTGCAGCGCTTCTCTTGAAATGGCTTGAGTTGATATTCCTTGCTTCTTCACCACTGGCCGCTAGATTGCTATAAGACATTAAATCATGGACCAAAATAACATGTCTGTTATTTGTGGAAGAAGCCTACAGAAGTTGGCAGCTACATTCATGGTCAAGTTTATGTGCTAACTAAAAATATCAATAGGTTTTCATATTAATGACCTGTCCTCAAGATAGGTCATCAATATGAGATTTGCGGGAGTCTGACACCCTGTGGTTTGAGGAGACTGTGGCGCTCCAGTGAGCACCATGGTCTCCTCATTGCTTATCAAGCACAATAACATCCATTTGATAGCTGCTGTGCTTGGTTTCGCAGCTCAGGCCATTCAAAAATGATGACCTATCCTCACTGTTTGAAGAGGCTGCGGTGCTTGGTGAGTGTTGGAACCTCTTCCTAGACTATGTTGTGACATCATGTTCATTGTTCCCATGGCCTAGGAAGAGGTTCCGACACTCACCAAGCGCCGCAGACTCTTCAAACAGCTGAGGATAGGTCATCATTTTTAATAATCCTGGAAAACCCTTTTAAGTTTCCCTAAACTAAGTTATACTTTATACTGTATGCATTCATAATGAATAGTCAAAACAGTGATACATGTTGAGTGTCAGACTTTGCCAAGACATATGCCTCAAACAACTTCACGTACTCTACGATTACCTGTTATCAGGGTCACATAGAGAGATATTGGTATTGGTCAATTCAAAGTCCTGAGAATTTTTTGTCAAAATCTTTTGAGCTTGCCATTTTACACTAGAGATTTTACAGGAAAAATGTGGTGTTCCCCAAATGGCATCTTATTCATATGATAGTAGTGATAAAGATGAGTGGATGTATACAAATGGGCAGTGAACTTATGATGCCGAGGCCAGGTATCTACACATTTGTATACATTTATGGGTGATTAATAATGTGGTGATGGGAGATTTTTTTGGACACAAAATAAATGGAATTAAGTTCTACCATGTATTAATCCAGGAAGTCTGATGATCTTCCCCTGTTCTTAATTCGGAATTTCAATATTATATAAAATTCTATAAAAACAGAAACCTACTTAGAGATAATTATTGAGAGATAATTTCTGAAATTCTTATTATCTGTTTATTTTCAGTTATTGAAGCTTTCTTCCTGAAGCTTCTCTACCCTTATCAGTTTGCCTTGTATATCAACCCGATAAAATACAATATTTGATAATTTGACACCTCTTTGTAGGTTGTCTTGCTGGAAAAGAACCATGCAAAGAAACAGACCAAGATTGGATGACGTACGGTAGTCTCAAGGGGGTGGACTTCTACCAGCGTCTACCTTGCAGCTTACACAATGTCACTACAGGAGTAAAGTAGTGAGAAGACATGGTGAAGGTAAGTGTTGTAAAGGACTGGCCATTTGGTTAAACAGGGCCTTTCTAATTGGCAATAATACAATGACGCTTGGATTGCACTAAAATTTGAGTATCATTACTGCTATAACCCCCAGTACTGGTACTTATTGAAAAGATCCAATAGAGTTTGAAGACTTTTGACAAGCAACACTCCGTGGGAAAAAGTATGTTAATTATTTCTATTTTGCTTACATTATAAAGGCACTTTGGCTGGCACTGTTACAGGGGTAGTGGGGTGAGAAAAACACATATTCACACACAGGGCTGAAATAAAGCTCTTGGAGGCCTCATGGCAAAAAAGCAATAAGACCACACTTGAACATTTGGCATCTAAATATAGGAAAAATAGTTGTGCATGTATGTGTCCCTATCAACCAATGTCTATGGGAGTTTGGGGAGAAAGATGAGCTAATGGCTCTCTTAGACTTCAACACCTAGGCAGAGTGTATGGGTGATGGCGGCCCCTAGGTTTACACCATGTGCCCTTTCTTACACCCATTATCACAGGACTTGTGATAGGCCAGGCTAGAGGGAATGGATCAGCCTGCTTGCCGCAAAGAGAAACACCTGTGTACAGAGTGGCGTACTGGACTGTGCTAAGTAGAGACAGTATCGCGTGCAGATAGCTGCGTCTGAGCCTCACCTGAGGACCTGTATGTGCTTCACATGCCTTGTGGTAACACGCCACATGGGTAGTAACCATAGCCTAGATCAAGCAGGACAGCCATTTTCATCACTGCCACCAGAAGTAGACTCCAGTGAAGAGTTTCCATGTCCAATAAGTTGGGCGAGAGATGAACCCATAAGCATGTTGCCAGCAGATGGGATTTTGAGACCATAAGCTTGTTTTCTCTAAAAAAAAAAAAGACTTTACAACTACCAAGCCTTTTGCCTCCGCCTCGTGTGAGACTACTGTAACCATCATTACCAATTATAACTTTGTCCTCCTGATTCCTTCCATCATTCTTGATTGAAGAGGCTATGCACACCACTCACTGGCCAAAAACATCCTGGGTAAGGAGTGATCTTCATATATCTTGACAATGAGTTGATGCTAGCACCTTCAGCTATCAGCTACAATCTATGGGGAAATCTGTCAGAAAAACTGGCCATACACGTCAGTATTTTCTCAGCTGAACTCTTTGAGAATGGTAGGTTTAGCCAACACACTAATGTGTGTGGGGATCTCCCAACTCTTCCCTGACAGATGATGTCCGGGGAAACAAAAATTGGGCAAAATAAATATTTTTGCCTGATCCTTTTATTCTTCCAGGAGATAAGCCATGCCAGAATTCACCACAGACCACATATACATGTTCGGCAAAGCCAAATGTGTATGGGAAGACAGCAGGGAGTTGGGAGAGATATCTGTTGGCCGAACGATCGCTCTGCCGTCAGCTATTGAATGTATATGGGCAGCCTTATTTTTACATTTCCCTGCAGCCCTGCTGCCTGGGAAATTAAGCATCGCACAGTCCCCATTCATATTAATGCAGATCCTAAACAGATGATCCCCCTCTATTAATAAAAATGGCTTTTATAAACTGGACAACCTCTTTCAACATGCCTGACACAATAATCCTGTTGTACACATTGTACTAATCATTTCTTTTCCCCATTTTTACACTATACAGACAGTCTTACACAGCAATGCTATAAATGGACCTAGGAGCATTCATGTTGATGTTATTATTGGACATGAGAGGTTCTTGTGCTGTAGTGAAATCACAAGCGATTCTCTACAGCCACCAAAAATTGGAACGCCTGTGATCCTCTGCTTTAATGAAATGTGACTGCTGCGGATTTTGTTATTACTTTGATATCCATTTGCACACGGGGCCCAGATCTCTCCCCCCACCCAACACCCTGCGGCCGTGGCGAATGAGGTCTGATGAGATGTGACAACATAAAATGCAACATTTCCTGAAAATGGGCAGAAATTCCAAGTTGAAAAGATCCCGGAGACGATGGCAAAAGACTGCACTGTAACTCTAAACTTGTGTGGAAAAAGTCAGAACAGCAAATTTGATAACGACTAACGTCATGAGATAGACACATGGAAGACAGATAAGGAACACTTGTCATGCCACATTTGCCCGTGGTTCAGAACATCCTGTCAAATGCTGGACCAATGTCCCTCTAGTTTTTATATTCTTATCCATTCACTGTTTTTCTTCAAGTTGACGATCAATAAAAAGTGTCATCGCAAGGAAAAAGCAAGCATACATCTAGGTCTTGCCACCCATAGACTCCCATAGTTATTACATACACACTACAGTATATTATCATAGCATATAACATTATAACTCTGGCTTGTTTATATCGAAATTTCTTATCTTTATCTTCATAACATGATTAGTACAGCTCAAGATAGGTCTTGTTTCCTTCCTTTGTTTTTGCCGCCATTCACGTAACAGGCTGACAGCTCTAGAGAAGAGGAAAATACAGAGCAGACGTAATTTGTGCCATAGATAAACTATTTTTAACCCTATTTGCATTCTCCAGAAAAAAAAGAAAATCTGTGTGGATAACTCTGCTCTTCATGTGCAGTTAGATTCCTGCTCACCTATATACTGTGGTGCCGCTCAGCATAGCCTTCGATGAGGCTAAGGGTACTTTCACACTTGCGTTAAGCTTGTCCATCAAGCTGTTCCGGCAGAGGAACAGCCTGTCGGATCCGTACTAATGTATGCACACGTGTGCTGCCGGAAGTTCACCCCGGCCCCATTCACTGTAATGGGGACCATCTGGAGATCCAGCCACAGCATGGCAAACATGCCGAGAGGAGGCTGGACAAAAAATGCAGCGTGAGTGTGGCCGGAGCGGACTTCCGGCAGCACACGTGTGCAAAAGTTACTACGGATCCGGCAGCTGGAACAGCCTGCTGGATAAGCTTAACGCAAGTGTGAAAGTAGCCTAAAATCCTACCATCAAGTGCCTCTCCCACTGAGCTGAAGCCAGAATGATGAAACAGTAGAGGTCAGCCGCATGGCTGAAAATGCAGAATATGTGCTGTAAAATGTGGCATATGTGCTTTAATTCTTGTGCGGCAGGCATCGGCAGAGGGAACTGGCTCTTTCTGGATTATCATTCCCGTTGTAATTTTAACAACTGGATACACAAAACTATAGAGGACCGGCTTTATTCCATCCATGTTTAAGACCTCTTCAGATATCACAGCCCTGAGTGTGATTATGGTACAAGCTTCCTAATGATCGCATATTTATAGTGTAAATATACCTTTTATATACTTTACTGAAACCTATTGTAAATGTCATAAAATTTATTTTTCTAATATACTTTTTCTTTTACATTTTCCCAGTGAAATATGCACCTGAAGTTCAGGTGCCTAAAGCGCTTTAGTATGGGAGTACAGAATCCCCTGAGGCCACATTGAGCACTATACAGACCGGAGCAATGCTGCTCCTGCCTGTACCAGCAGTGCTCCCCTAAGGCCTGGCATAGAACAGCTATGTCAGGCTTTAGCAGAGCAGGCACAGGCAGGGGAGCGATGTCTAATGTGATCTCTGATAATAGCCTGCTTGCCAAATTGGTACAGGTTATTAACAGAGCGGAGCGAGTGGGTGCAGGAGCTCACATAAGACATCACTCCCCTGCCTGTGCCTGCTCTGCTAAACCTGATATGGCAAATCTATGCCAGGTTTTAGGAAAGCAGCGCTGGTACAGGCAGGAGCAGCAACAAAGCTGTGTACGGGAGGTCAGATTGTAAAGTGCAATAGGCACCTAAACTTCAGGTGTCTATTTTGCTGGGATATATTATTTTATGTCATTTACAGCAGTTTTTAATAAAGCATAAGTTCTCTAGGACTTAACGGTAAAAAATAAAATAAAATAAAAATAGAAGAAAGCAAAAAAAAAAAAGAAGTTGAAAATTCAAATCAGACATAAATTGTATATCTATGTAATCATGCTGGTCTGCAGAATAAAGGTAAGGTAAGGTGTCATTTTTGTTGCACAGTGAATAGTGTAAAACTGAAACCCATGAACAGTGGTGTAATGGCTTTATTTTTTTCCACCCCATTAATATTTTTTCCACCTTTCATTGTATGAAAGATTAAATATTGCCAATAGAAAATACTTTTTCTGCAAAAACAAGCCCTCATACAGTTATGTAAATGAAAAAAAAAAAAAAAAATAGTTTTGACTTTTGTAAGACAGGGAGTTAAAAAAACTAAATTCAAAAACAGAAATGGCTGTGAAGCGCTTCTGGAGAGTTTTTCTGTATGTACAAAAGTGACAAACAAACAAGGAGGGGTAACTGAAATTTTAAAGTCTGTTTGTGAGAGCAGCATACTGTATGTTGATCCTTGCAGCGCATGGACAGCAAGGAGTGAGCTGATATTTATGATTTCCACACGCTCCTTCCCCAATCCAGACACTGGCTGACAGATTTCTCCCTATTAATATGCATAGGGAGAAATCTGTCAATTGGTGTCTGGAGGACAAGGAGTAGCCTGCATTTCGTTAACATCTTCGGACTCCTTGCTGCCTATGTACTTCAAAGACTACTATTTAAGTTTTGAAAATATGCTACAATTGAACACAAAAGTGACAAAGCACTGAGATCCATGTGTCTGTCACTACGCAGAACGGGCAGCATGATAGACCAGGCAGGTTCCCTTTAAAAGTAGTTTAAAGGGATCATCCTACAAATAGTAATTTATTCTTCTAGACCAGTGTTCCTCAACTCCAGTCCTCAGGGCCCACCTGCTGGTTATGTTTTCAGGATTTCCTTAGTATTGAGCAGGTGATAGAATTAGTGTCTATGCATCAGGACTTACCACATTCATTCTGTGGGATATTCTCAATGCATGACTGGCAGGTAGGCCCTGAGGACTGGAGTTCAGGAACACTGTTCTAGACCACATAATTGCTGTACAGAAATAGCTGTAATATAATTGTTTTTTTGTTTTGATTTCCTCTCAGAATGTCCCTCTAATGTGCCCTGTGCCAGTGGTCACACAAGTTCAATATTTTGGTCCCACTGCTCAGATAATCTTGTACATCGATAGAGAAGTGATCGTTGTGAATGTGAAGACCAGCCAATAATAAACCAAGAATCTTAGCACTAAAAATGTGGCTTCTTCTCCTCAGCTGAATGTTCAGGTGGGCATTCTAAAAGAAAACCAAAAGATAAATAACCAAACAGTGTAATGGAAATATCCAGGTTAAGGTGTACAAATTATCTGCCCCACACGTATTGCTGGAAGATACCAGCTTCCTCAGAGGTCTTAACACCTGGTCAAGGCCACTGAGGAAGCTGCCATTTACCAGTTATATGTGTGGGACTAATAGGGTGTGCACCTTAACCTCGACATCTACAATATACTGTAGGGTATTTATTTATCTTTGATATTAGATATCATGTTTGCTATTTCATTACATTATATATTTCTGTTTGCACTTTGTCTGGGTACCAGTTTTACTCTTATTGAGATTTAGATGTCCATCCTGAGCTTCTGGTGCTTGCACCAGAGTCCCTGACCTCTGTGGTTCAGTTTCCAACTACACCAGGATTATCCCAGGAGGTAGTGGTCCAGTTGCTCTTTTGCAGCGAAGGATAGATCCCTGTGCAGGGGTTAAAGGGTAAATACTAGTGGAGAGTCATAATAATACCCTTAGGGTTTAGTCCAAAGCCAGTGGATCGGCACTTGCTGATTCATAACACATGGAAACCAAAGTATGTAGCATATCTATTTAATGCCATAATACTCTTTGCTGAGAAAGCCCATGGACCAATTAAGCAACAACATACATTGATGCCAAATTTAGAAAATTGCTATTTTTGTAAATCTGTAATATGAACTATAAAATGGCTCCAAAATTGGATCTTCACACTGGAGATAATTTTCTCATAAGTTTACTTACTGCCTAAAACAAATTTCCATCTTTTTAAATATGGGTTAATTTTGTTGTGTGTCAGCTTGAGTTCAACAGGAATTTTATGAGACCAGAAAGTGGGTTTAACTTCTTGAAGGCTTGTTAATTACAAAGTTGAAGTCTTCAGTAAACATATTATATATCACATTTCAACCACACACCATGTTCCGCTCAGATTCCTGATTTGGCACATATGTTTGTAGCAGTAGGGTCTGATACCTTGGGGACTATGGCTTGATGTTTTGGAAGTGTTGCTGAAAAACACATTTTTCACTGGCACTTCTGTAATCAATGATTTAACTACTAATGCTTTTTGAGAAAGACATAGAAGTAAATCACATCTTCTCTTGAAAAGAATTAAATCCAACAGAATCCTATGTCCTGAAAGTCTGGGACGAGGCATAGATTTTATACATCATATCTTGATAAGATTCAGATATTTTCAAAAGGTGCAGTTCATTACGCTCTCATTTTACAGAAAATATTTCTAGCTCAGTATTGTTAGTTTTCGGGTTGTAGATGAAATGATCAGTGGTGAACTTAAGGAGTGACAGTGATCAGTCATCTGATCTGAGTCTAAGGGCTCTTTCACACCACTGTTAGGGATTCCATTCAGGCTTTCCGTTATAAGATCGTTATAACGGAAAGAAACGGAATCCCTAGGACGGACATCAAAACGGACACCTTTAAGAGGCATTCCGTTTTGATCCGTCATAATAGAAGCCTATGGGAAAGCATGACGGATCCGTTATGGTTTCCGTTATGCTGGACGGAAAACAAAGTCCTGTCGATTTGTCTTTATTAAAAAATGTCAGCAGTTTTTGTGATACAGGGGTTACATTTCAGTTTATTTGCAGAATGTCACTTTCAGTTTACACCGAGTCCCATCAGATGATGACTCATGAATAGCTCATCTCTGAATTCCAGCCGACTCATAAACACTCATTACAGCTAAATTCTTATCAAACTGATAAGAATATGGCTTAGATGAATGTTTATAAACTGTCAGGAATTAAGGGATAACAGCTATACATGAGGAATCAGGGCTTCTATCTGATAGGACTCACTCTGAACAAAAAGCCTGTTAGTCTGCAAATAGACAGACTAACTTCTGTACTGAGAAAAGGGATGAAACTTTTTAATAAAGAACAAATGGAAAAAATGATTTGGAGCTCAAAATGAGTAGATTGCAATAACAATAATAAAAATTCCTTCAAAGGTCTTCATAGCCTTTAAGGACTTCTGGTGGCCATATATAGACACATAAATAAACATTTGTGGACAGTGTATCACAAAATCATGCCATCTCTTGCCACTTACCTAATGTAATGTAGATCCAAATAGAAAGGTAAGAATATGTTCACTTCTGCGCTGAAAAAACATTCTCCCAGATGCCATTATAGTCAGTTGGATCCCAAAGGGCCATGGGCTGAAGGGAAGGGGTTAGGTTAAGAAATTGACATTGGGGAAGGGTGGGTGCTGTTTTAGGTTTTGCCTCAGGCAACAGAAAGGCTAGGTGCACCCCTGCTTGACACTAACATTTGACTCCAATGCAGATTAACAAGACTGTTGGAAAACTTGCCTGTTACAATATGCAGGAGGTATCTCCCAAGAAAGAGAACCATCTCGCCAGTACCACTGGATATCTGGCCTGGCTATATTCCCTTGTCAAATCCCAAGGTTTGTGGGAAAGTCAGATCTTGACTCAGCGAGCTACTTCCACTAGCTCTCTTTCTTGGAAGATACCTCTTTGCATATTTGTTTCCCATGGAGCATGGACAATTAATCTCCATACCATGAAGTACTTCCATTAATTCTCCACACAACACTGGACTCTGGAAAGTCAGATCTTGACTCATAGGTGGCCATGTCCAATATGTGGCACTGGCAAGATGGTTCTCTCTTTGCATATTCGTTTTCCATGAAGTATTGCCAATAAGTCTCCATACAGGACTACAGGACAGGTCTCTTTAAGGAGATCCAGCACCCTGCCTAAGCTACTTCAAGGCATCGCAGTGAGTCAGCCAGAATCTTACTCCATTCTGATAAGGAGCAAGCATCTCAAAACAGCTGTATAAAAATGGATATCTGGCTTGGCTATATTCCCTTTTCATATCCCAAGACTTTTTGGAAAGTCAGATCTTGACTCATAGGAGGCTACTTCCAATAGGTGGCACTGGTGAGATGGTTCGAAAATCTTGGAAGATGCGTCTTTGCATATTCCCATGAAGCACTGCCAGTAAGTCTCCCTACAGGACTGGTCTCTTTAAGGAGATTCAGCGCCCTGCCTAAGCTGCCTGTTGCAGTGAAAGCAATATAATATGTTAATGACTAATGTCACATGCTTTGACTTTTACATATATGACAATCCTTCCATGCACTTGGATTTCAATTAAATCTAATGATCAACATAAATGACATTGGTAATGTTTGCATGATGAATATTCCATAAGTGCCCATCTGACTAGGTCACTAAAGGTAGGTAAACTGGTTACCCACTCTAGAGCCAAATTTGTCATGAACTGTTGGACAGTTCCAATAATAAGCCATCACTATTTTGTTCCAAGGGAATATTCTTACCCTTGAGACTGCCCTTAATAATCTTCTCTATTTTATAACATATGAGCTCGTAGTGCTGCGGCTCTAGAGTCACTGAAGCTTGAAGGGCATATCGAGTCATTCAGCTCTAAAAGGACGAGAGAGGACGGAAATAACGGTAACGCAGCTGCTGCAGTGCTACATGGGAGAATTTTGCAGGTGAAAATGAGCAAGGCACCTCCCGCTCTTCACTCTGCTCTGAGATAATTGAAACGTTCTGGGTACTGGCACCAGCACATCAGCTTGTCGTAAAATCAATGTCATTTCCGTCCTTCCATCTCCCAGCCAAGACTGTTTTTCATCTTTTCTTCATCTGGGAGAATACGGTATATCATCTTAATTATACTGGCCCCTTTATCAGAAAGGTCAGCGAAGAAACTGAATGCAGAATCGGGTTAGAAGATTGCATAATCACCATGTCTTGTGGACCAGTCCTCCTTGCCCCTTTGTAAAATGCTTTAGGAGATCTTTTTTTTTCCTATTTACTTTTATGATGCCTCCAAAATGTATTCAGCTCATGGAAGAAGAATGTCAAGTCCAGGTGTTTCCCCCCTTGCGTTTATTTAATTTCTTAAATAACTGAGTGTCTCCTAAGTGTCGGTTCAAAGCATTGTAATGTGTAGAACTAATAGGTGCCATATACTCTGACCGACCATCCATGAATGATCTTGCAATTTTAAATCTTCTTCCAGAACAAAATGAAGCTAATCTTCAATCATAGGCCTTGGCCTCGTTCTTCAAGACCGGGCAGCTTGCGCTAGTAGACTGCTCGGTTTTATTGACGCAGCTATCTGAGATGATCCTGAATTCCCCACAGCCTGACAGGTAAATTAAAAAAAAAAAGTCCTAGCTGTGTATGTCCGAGGCTCTGACTTAGGGGAGTCCCAACCCAATACATCTCAGTAACACAGGAAAGCTGCTCATTAATAAACGAGAGAGCCTGCAAGGCTCCCTGGGAGAATTGCTCGCCTCCCATAACACAGGCCGATGTTATTATGCTCCAACACTTCCAAATCATCTCTGCTAATGAATGCTTAACCAACGCATTGCCATGGGAGGCCGCCAGAACGGCTGCATCGCTGGCAGCGAAAGAGTCCAATGCTTGGCCCGTTCCTTTCTGTTTCTGCAATGTTATTTTTTTTTCTGAAGTACTGTCAGCCACGTCACAGATGGGTGACTGGAGAGATTGCATTACGGAGTTTTGGATATAGATTGCTAGTTTAACACTGCATTTATTTCGGATTAGATTGTCGGCGAGCGTTTAAACACATCCACATTCAAAAAACATGCATGATACAACCTCCACGCTGAAGGTTTTACAAGCCCGGTGCTGGAAAAGAACAGAAACAATTGCTTGTGACAGACATAAGGGAACCCTAAATAGGGAAACAACGGGAATAAATATACAACAAGTAGCTAACATGACCTGACTGTGTTAAATGGGCCTTATCTGCCAGCCATTTGTGCGCTTGTGCCGCTGTTCTGCTTACACCTCGGCCAGCTGCAAACCCAGAGGTTCCTGAACTCTGCCAGTGCACGCAAGGCTTTGTTTCTCATTTACATTTGCATATTAAAGTGTTTGCCTGAAATGGGCTATTGAAATTAATTCAGGATTAATTGGTGTCTTTATCTCATTAAGACGATCTAATTTAGGGATGATGAAATTGTTTAGCCTCGCGTTTGCATAATTAGATTGCTTTGAATTGCTGTCATTATAGTCTCTTTAGCATCATCTGTAGGCCTCAGACAGACGCACACGGTAACCTCATAAAGACCAATCATGTGTTACAGGCAAGGCGCTGTTAACCCCTTTTAACCTGAGACTCACAAAATTAGCTTTTAAATAGAGATGCTGGCTGTTCTGCATGTGAACGAAGGTAAAGAAGGTCCTGGGGACATCGCCTGATTATCTCCCTTTTTTCCTTTATTTACACTTTTAGTGCCAGATTGTAATTAACTCCCACCATTTCTTCTTCCTATCAGAGTTTTTCCCCCTCCGGTCATCTATATAAAAACTCACAGGGGGTTAGGAGAGAAGCAAATTTAACAGATACTATGTGCCATTTAGAGAGTGTCCTCAAACCATGATGACCGTAGGGCCTGTGGACACATGGAGAACCCACAGTGGTTATAATCGTGAGGCATTTCTTGTGCTGTGTAACAGTATACGTGAAACCAAGTGGGAAATTCTGCGTTATTTAAAGTGTGGGGCAAAATAATGTAAAATCTAATGTTTCCAGTTGTCAATTCAGTGAACGTAAGGTCATGTGCAAAATGTACAAGTAAGTAATAAACAGTAAAACGCCTGGAAGAGCTGGCATTGAAAGAAATGGAGATACTGGCGGACAGTAAACTTAACTGTAGCGACCAATGCCAGGCAGCTGCTGCCAAGACAAATAAAATAATTGGATGCATCAAAAGAGGCACAGATGCTCATGACAAGAACATAGGGGGTCAATTATTAATAACCCCTATATCTGGCGGTGGATCCACCGTAGTTATGAAGAGGCACCGGCCTCTACATAACTTCAACGCATCCAACGCCAGTCTAAATGTAAGCCAGCTTCCTAGCTGTCTTACATTTATACCATTTTCTACGCCTAAAACAAGCGTAGAAAATGATTAATGAGATGGGCCTGCCGGACAACCCCCTCCCACTTTTTTAGACCGCAGAAAAGTCGCAGATTGTGGCACAACTCATCATTGCGCCGCAATTTGCGCCGCAATTTGCAATAGAAATATGCATAATATAGGCGTATTTCTGGATAATAAATGACCCCCATAGTTTTTGCCTCTATACAAATTGCTAGTCAGATCACACATGGCATACACTGTATATGAGAAGGATATAGCTGAACTAGGTGGGTGCTGAGGAGGGTGACCAAGGTAATTAAAGGGGTTGTCCTACAAAAAATATTGTACAGTTTTCAAACCTGCACCTGATCTAAATACTTTTGCCACTGCATGTAATTAAAAAGTATTTAGTTTTTGCCACTGCATGGAATTAAAAAGTATTTAGTATAGCCATGGAATAATTCAATGAAATCTATCTATATACCGCTACCTGCTGTTTGCTGCGTTTCTCTCTTCTTAGGTGGACGCACATGCTCAGTTCAATCCTTCAACATACCCCCTGAAAAAACCCTTTAAGGGAATGAGTGGATTGCAGTACCAAGACAACTTGGTACTTGGGTTTATCCAGTTTGTTCAGGAGAGCTCTAGCTCCTGGTCTATCTTTGATGCACTTCCGAACCCTGTCTGTCAACTTCCGCATGGAAGGGGTTATGTGTGCCGCTGCAGGCAATGACTGTTCACTTCTGTGTTGCCAAGGAGTATATGACCAATCTGTGACATGCCGCTTGGAATCCCATCACCACTGAGTTAGTCATTGGCTGCAGCCATGCACGTAACCTACAGCAGTCCGTTTGGAAGTTGACAGATGGGGACTGGAAGTCTAGTGAAGACTGGGAGCCAGAACTGAGTAGTTAATAGTAAGAAGTGATTTGAAACGAAACTCCACTTTTGTCTGACTTATTTAAGACATCCAAGTTTATTACAATATAAAATGTTAAACATCTTTGTCTTATATATCTTTACTGCTTAGATGATAATTAGATGATGTTTAATTACCCATTCTATCAGAAAGCTACCTCCAAAACCTGCTGTTACCAGAGAGCAGTGCATTGTGGGGGCTCAGATAAGAGTTACCCAGTTACAGCTAAGTTGACCCCTGAAATCCAACAAGCTTCACAGGATGTGGTGTTACCATTGCTTCCTCATGTATTCTAGAGACCTCACCTAGAAAAAGATGTTGATAAAATTAAACCTGTCTAAAGACATGCTACAAAAATGGTGGAAAGTCTTAACTTGTGTAGGTTTGCAGAAAGATGTATTATAGTCAAAACCTTTAATTCCTTAATGATCCATCTATTTTGGGACTTAAACTATTTTTAGTGTCTAGATATTGATGATCATCAGGATAGGTCATCAATATCAGATTGGTGGGGGTCCGACACCTGGCATCCCCACCAAGAAGCCTCTGGTGACAGAAATAGCACAGTATACAGAGCTGGAAGAAAAAATCACCAATACCACCATGTAGTGGCTGTATTGGCATAGTGTAGCTCAGCTCCCATTCTTTTGAAGCCAGCACAGTGAATGGAGCCTTCTGGTTTAGTTTCCATCCACTGTGTTGTTTCCAGTAGGGTGACTGCCGAAAACAGCTAAACGGTGGGGATGACGAGTGTTGAATACTCACCGATCTAGCATTGATGACCTATCCTGTATCTGTCATCTGTCTGTCATGTCTGTCCATCTGTAAATGGAAGGCCTGGGGGCACACAACAATCACACAGGAGAATGCTTGTGGGGTGGCAGGAGGGAGCCCCCTCTTTTTAACTACTTAAATGCCTGGTTCAGGATTGAACATGGTATCTAAAGGGTTACATTTATGGGATTGGAGTTTACTCTGCTCATGGCAGTGAGAATAGACACCTGAACCTACAGCTGTCACCTACAAGTGATGGACAACTTCTGAGCCAGCACCATCACAGTGCTGTACATGTTAGGCTACTTGCACACTTGTGTTTGCAGGAACCGTTTGTGAGATCCGTCCAGGCTCTCACAAACGGATCTGTCATGATAATACAACCGTCTGCATCCGTTCTGAACGGATCCGTTTGTATTATCTTTTACATAGCACGGATCCGTTTATTGTATCAGACAAAACGGATCCGTCCCCATTGACTTACATTGTGAGTCATGACGGATCCGTTTGCATCAGTTTCTCAATGCGGACACCAAAACGCAGCAAGCGGCGTTTTAGTGTCTGCCTCCAAAACAGAATGGAGACTGAACTGAAGCAAACTGAAGCGAAACTGATGCATTCTGAACGGATCCTTTTCCATTCAGAATGCATTAGGACAAAACTGATCAGTTTAGGACCGTTTGTGAGAGCCTGTGACGGATCTCACAAACGGATCCTGCAAACGCAAGTGTAAAAGTAACCTTACAGCACTGTGCGCTATATACCTACTTGGAGAACTGCACATGTGCGACATGGGTAAAAGACCTGGCAATTTGTTCATTCTTGGATTCCAAGAGCTATACCTTTTCTATTATTTGGCCGATGTAGGTGTATGATGGCTTGTTATTTGCAGAACAATTTGTATTTTTCAATGGCAGCATGTTGGGCTATATATTTATTGGTAAGCTCTCACTAATTTTAGGGGGAATGCAAAAAGACAGCAACGCTGCAATATTTTGGTTTAGTTCTTGGGCTTTTGTTTTTACTGCATTCACATGTATAAATCACATGTTTACTTAGATGTGGTGATCGTTATTGACCGTGACATCTAAGGGGTGAAACGTCTGGGTACATTTGCGTCAGGAGGTTCAGGAAGGGAGCACTAGTAACAGGAAGCTAAGAACAGGCAAAAGGGGACACAATCGCAAATTAATTGGGAGGAAGATCAGAAGCAATGAAGATATTATTTTACTGAAAACTGTAGATGCTTAGAACAAATGTGGTTGAACAAACAACAGTAAGTGAATGTACAAGGTGGGCCATTTATATGGATACACCTAAATAAAATGGGAATGGTTGGTGATATTAACTTCCTGTTTGTGGCACATTAGTATATGGGAGGGGGGAAACTTATCAAGATGGGTGGTGACCATGGCGGCCATTTTGAAGTTGGCCATTTTGGATCCAACTTTAGTTTTTTCAGTGGGAAGAGGGTCATGTGACACATCAACCTTATTGAGAATTTCACAAGAAAAACAGTTATGTGCTTCGTTTTAATGTAACTTTATTCTTTTATGAGTTATTTACAAGTTTCTGACCACTTATAAAATGTGTTCAAAGTGCTGCCCATGTATTGGATTGTCAATGCAACCCTCTTCTTCCACTCTTCACACACTGATAGCAACACTGCAGAAGAAATGCTAGCACAGGCTTCCAGTATAAAGTAGTTTCAGGTGCTGCACATCTCGTATCTTCACAGCATAGACAATTGACCCCAGATGACCCCAAAGATAAAAGTCTAAGGGGGTCAGTTATGTTAAAACCAAGCACACCATTGTTTTTCTTGTGAAATTCTCAATAAGTTTGATGTGTCACATGACCCTCTTCCCATTGAATAAACTAAAGTTGGATCCAAAATGGCCAACTTCAAAATGGCCTCCATGGTCACCACTAGAGATGAGCGAGCACTAAAATGCTCGGGTGCTCGTTATTCAAATCAAATTTTTCCCAATGCTCGGGTGCTCGTTTCGAATAACGAACCCCATTGAAGTCAATGGGAGACTCGAGCATTTTTTGACAAGGCAATTGTGCTGACCCAGACCAAGATGGGCAAGGCACATGTGCTGGCACATGTTAGGAAACAAACTAGGTGCAACGAAGGTCCATCACCGCCTGCAGGTGACACCACTGCTCATGCTGGCACTGCTGTGCTATCCCCCACCCCACGACGCAGGCATAAGCCTGACACAGCATGGTGAAAGCGTAGTGACACCAACAAGTGACCAAGTTAGATTGAGGTAGCAGGTGAACCACCCAAAAATGTAGCCTGACACAGCATGGCGGTGAACCCATAGTGACCAAGTTAGACTCAGGTGGCAGGTGAAGCACCCAAAAATTTAGCCTGACACAGCATGGCAGTGACACCACCAATGCCTTGGTCAGACTGAGATTGCAGTCAAATGTCTGTAGGTGAGCCTCCCAAAAATTTGTTTTGGAGTGTCCGAAGTTGACCCTCCTAAAAAATTGTTTTGGAGTGTCTGTAGTTGACCCTCCTGTAAAATATTTTTTTTGTTTTTCCTGTTATTAGTTTATGTACAACCCATGGCTGGCATGGTGGGAATATATAGGTTTGCTTCACAGAAGGTCCACTGCACCGTTACATTTTCTTCATCATTGCCAATTACTTTTTCACCAACTGTTGTCTGGCAATGATAAAGGGGAAGGTGAATCCACTGCCGAAGAAAAGTGTCATCCTCCTACAAGTCTCCACTTGTTCTCAATTGAAAAGGGGATGTTCTTGCCGTGGCCTTCCTCATAGTGGCCGCTTCTGCGGACGACAGAGGTGGTGTACCTACGGACAGCCCGACTGAACATGATGGCAGACGGGGAGACACTCCCTCATGTAAAATAGTTTTTTGAGTGTCTGTATTTGACGCTACTAAAACATTTATTGGAGAGAGGGCCTGTAGGTGGCCCTCCGTAAACATTGTTTGTATAGAGCGCCAGTTGGCCCTCAGAAACATTGCCTGTTGGCTCAGCGTTTCTGTGCGAAGAGGAGGAGGAGGGGTTGGAGGAAGAGGCATAATAAGTCTGAGAAACCGTGACCGAGGTCTTCCAACCTGTTCTGGTGCTGCACTTGCCTCCCCCTCAGAAGCACTGTCTTGAGTTGGATTACCAACCCAGCTCGGGTCAGTCACCTCATCATCCACCAGCTCTTCCTCCGATTCCTCACTCTGCTCCCCCCTCGGACTTACTGCCCTGACAACAACGTCACTGTCTGACAACCGTGTCTCATCATCATCATCATCCGACACCTCTTCACGCACTACTTGCACTAATTCCAAACTCTCATCGCCCACAGACTGCGAAAGTTCTACATTTTGGGCATCGGGACAGAGCAACTGCTCAGGTTGCTGTTGAGCAGTGGTTTGTGTCTCTGGGTAGGGTCCTGAAAAGAGTTCCTGTGAGTATGCCTGATCTGAATCCATACTTTCCGTGGGGGGGCAGGATGGGGGGAAGGAGGTTGAGCTGGAGGAGCCAGAGGTCTACTCCCTTGGCTAGCATGGGTGGACTGCGTGGAAGACTGGGTGGTGGATAAACTACTCGACGCATTGTCCGCTATCCACGTCATCACCTGTTCGCGCTGTTGTGGTTTCAATAGTGGTGTACCACGTGACCCAATAAGTTGCGACATGAAGCTAGGGAGCGAAACTCTGCGGCGTTTCACTGCTCCCTCATCAGCATGTACAGTGTCACCCTGCCCAGGACCACGGCCTCTGCCCCCTACACTACTTGAACACCCTCGACCCTTAGCCCTTGGGTTCAACATTTTGTATATTCACCAAACCGTCGAGTTAATATCTGAGGCCAAAACCGTATTCAGTAGACAGTAGAATTACTATCTGAGGCAAAAAAATGTAGTCTTTAGACTCCAGCTATTGCACCGCAAACCACTCAATTTTGCACTGGACTGTAGTTTATATAACTGAGAATAAAAACGTATTCTCTAGACTGCGGCTATTGTATCGCACACCTCACAATTGTTCACTGGACTGTAGTTTATATAATTGAGTGAAAAAAATTATTCTCTAGACTGCGGCTAGTGTTTCACACACCTCACAATTGTTCACTGGACTGTAGTTTATATAATTGAGTGAAAAAAATTATTCTCTAGACTGCGGCTAGTGTATCACACACCTCACAATTGTTCACTGGACTGTAGTTTATATAATTGAGTGAAAAAACGTATTCTCTAGACTGCGGCTAGTGTATCGCACACCTCACAATTGTTCACTGGACTGTAGTTTATATAATTGAGTGAAAAAAATTATTCTCTAGACTGCGGCTAGTGTATCACACACCTCACAATTGTTCACTGGACTGTAGTTTATATAATTGAGTGAAAAAAATTATTCTCTAGACTGCGGCTAGTGTATCACACACCTCACAATTGTTCACTGGACTGTAGTTTATATAATTGAGTGAAAAAAACGTATTCTCTAGACTGCGGCTAGTGTATCGCACACCTCACAATTGTTCACTGGACTGTAGTTTATATAATTGAGTGAAAAAAATTATTCTCTAGACTGCGGCTAGTGTATCGCACAAATCACAATTGTTCACTGGACTGTAGTTTATATAATTGAGTGAAAAAAATTATTCTCTAGACTGCGGCTAGTGTATTGCACACCTCACAATTGTTCACTGGACTGTAGTTTATATAATTGAGTGAAAAAAATTATTCTCTAGACTGCGGCTAGTGTATCCAACACCTCACAATTGTTTACTGGACTGTAGTTTATATAATTGAATGAAAAAAATGTATTTTATAGACTGACGCTGCAGTACAGCACACCTCACAATTGTTCACTGGACTGTAGTTTATATAACTGAGTAACAAAACGTATTCCCTAGACTGCACTACAGATCCCAGCAAGCCAAGGTACAGCAGAAGCAAAAATGAGTACTGAGAGGACTTTGGGCGATTTCATTGGGGTCTGTGTGGACCATGTGCTGTCCCCTTTCTGCCACCAGTGCACAGTGTGCAGCCAAGATGGCGGTAGCTGCACTACAAGTCCCAGCCAGCAGACGAGAGGAGGACAAAAAAAAAATGTCGTTGTAGCCCTTAGAAGGAACGTTGGGTTCTTTGTGGATGATTCCTGCCTAACCACATTCTAATTTCACGCCCTAACAGTGTGCAGCCAAGATGGCGGTAGCTGCACTACAAGTCCCAGCCAGCAGTCAGGAGGAGACCAAAAAAAAAAACGTGCTTGTAGCCTTTGGAAGGGCTGTTGGGTTCTTTGTGGGTGATTCCTGCCTAACCAAAAACTAAATTCAGGCCCTAACACTCTCCCTGACAGACAGCAGCTCTATCCCTAATCTCATGCAGACGGCGTATGACGCGAGCAGCACGGGACCAGATTCTTATATTCCCAGGTCATCTGATCTGGCCAGCCAATCCCTGCTATCGACTTGTAGGGGTCCCACGTGATGCTAGGAGGTAACAAAGACTCTCCTGCATGTTGATTCGCTGAAAAAAGGCGGCTAACATGCAGGAAGAGGAATTGCCATTTCCTCGAGGATCGCGATATGCTCGTCCGGGTAGCGAGTATATGCGAATACCCTAATGCTCGAACGAGCACCAAGCTGGGACGAGCATGTTCGCTCATCTCTAGTCACCACCCATCTTGAAAAGTTTTCCCCCTCCCATATACTAATGTGCCACAAACAGGAAGTTAATATCACCAACCATTCCCATTGTATTTTGGTGTATCCATATAAATGGCCCACCCTGTACACCATACTCGTACCCGAAAAGTCCGGGAAGCTCCCAGAAAATGGCTGACAGATCTCCCGTGAAAGCCTCCTGGCATCTCCTGAAGAACTGCCCTAATTGTGTGTGGTATGATGTCATAGGATGCATTCCTGGTGCTCAAATACTCAGAGAAGTGGCTTTGCAGAAACAGTAAAAGGGCGGGCCTATGGGAAAAGGGGGCATGGCTAATGGCTTGGGGTATTCTGTAAAAGCGATGTGGTATATGTGAAGGGGGTATGGCTATGTACAGAAAAAAAAATTGTGCCACTACCTCTCACCTCTCCAGAAGTTGGCAAGTATGAATGTATAAATGTATATCTGTCCCAAGAGCAAAATAAGAAATGAAATAATATACGGGTATTCTAAGTTTGCCAGTGGCGTCTTGTTTGCCAATATTATATGTACTGTAAAAATTGCAATGCACTGTACCTCATAACCATGAATCTTACACGCCCCATCGTGCCCTATAGCTATATCAGACATATATGCTCTGATATTCATAGCTGAGATTAAAAATCAGGTTCATCTATGAAGGATGCGTATTGCATTTGGGCCATCAGTTCTTGAATCAGATAAGAATTACTGTATGTTAGCTAGTAAAACTGTGTTCCCCTCGAATCTGATGTGACCTCACATAAGTCTATGATATAAGGTGGCTAAATGTTGAACATACAGTAACATTAAACAGACTAATGATTGAATCATCCCGGCGACAATGATAGGATACAGCAGACAGTTTGATGGATTTGTCACCAGGACTGAGTGCTCATAATCCTAATACTAATGCTTTGCAGTTCTTCATATTTCTAAGTGCGCTAGCTACATGAACTGAATTTAGTGCAGGAGGTGAAGCTAATTGGGGTACAATAATTATATATCATAGACAGAAGGTATTTTCATAGTATACTTAGCTCCATAGGAACAATCTGTATTTAATAGCAATAGGAATGTAGCAGATGTGTATTTAGGAATTAAATATGGACCAAATGTCACAGTGAGGGCTAAAAACAGAAAATCAGAATATCTTCAATGGCTTCATTGTAATAGTACAGTTCATTGATTGCACTGTGAGACTTTGTCAAACACATTAACCCTTGCCACATATGCTGCCAGGGCCATACCAATCAGTTATTCTAATATTAAAGGGGTTATTCGATATCTAAAATATCCACCCAATGCCTGGGTCCCTTGTATGGATTATACTTACCTGCTGCCTAGCACCTGCATTACTTGCATAAGAACTGAGCTTTAATGAGTGTTTATAATGTTAGGGAGCAAAGATAAGGAGTCTGTCAGCTCTCCAATTGACGGAAAAGAGAAAAATCCAGAGGCTGCTGCTAGAGCAACAAATAGCTTCCACTGAGTCAGGATGAATTTCATCATTTTAGATACCCTATTGATGACTGTGAATGGAAAGAAACTGGGCACGATTGAGAGAACATATTTATGTTATCTTCAATGCACATGAGCTGTGCCAGTAAGTGGCATTGATTGCTAAAACCCTGGAGTTTATCTGTCAGAAGAATAACTGAGGAGTGAGGGGCAAATCTATGGCACAGATATCAGATTACTAAACCCTGGACTGCAACACAGGGTCATTGATCAAACTGGTGTAAAGTAGAACTGTCTTAGTTTCCCATAGCAACCAATCAGATTCCACCTTTAATTTTTGACTGCTCCTTTGGAACATAAAAAGGTGGAATCTGATTGGTTGCTATAGGCAATTAAGGCAGTTCTACTTTACACCAGTTTGATAAATGACCCCACTGATTCTTAAGGCTTGGTAACTAAATGTGTGATGTAGTAACGAGCATATCGAAAGACTTCCCCCCACCAAGTATGATCTATGTAGGATTGTACCAATGTGACTTAATGATATCCCCTTGATATAGGGGAACAATAATGTTGCTTTTTGGACAAACACTGAAAACTGAAACTCTGAATCTTTAAGTCCTGCTTCCAACGTTGCATAAAGGGCAACTTTTTTATCAGGGGGTGTAATCCTTCAATAATTTATGGAAGAAAAAATATTAAAAGCCAACAATTTCAGATGTGTTTCGAAAATGTTCTTGGCCTGGTCATTGCATGGTTGAATGCAAAGTAGAGTAATGAGATGATACTAAGCTGGAGGACTTTTGGCAAATTCACTAAAAGGTATTCCTTGCAGGTTGACCAGAAAATGGGCAAGACTCAGCAGTTACCATAGTTGCAATCAATATTGTTATGAATTTCTCAATAAATTGCTGATCTATCAAGATTTTATAGTGATAAGTCCATTAGGCAAAATGGAGGGATTGCATCCTAATGGGCAAACTTTTTTGAGGGATGCAGCTTAACTTCTTTTAAGTGAATTGGACTGAGCTGCAATTGCAGATACAGCACATTGTTCATGCTGTTCCCAGTAATACCATAAACCCTTTATTCTAATCCCAGACAATCCCTTTAGAGGGGTTGTGCAAGAATAGTGGGTGTGGGGGGTTGGCAAACACCCCTCTTGACTGGACCTGTAAAGGAAAGATGACTTACCTGTTTCCTGACGCCAGCTCCCTGCTTCTTCTCCAGGCTTGTGATGCTCTACTTGTCTCCCTCAATGTCAGCCATCATGACATAAGGGAAGCCAGTCACCTCCGTGGCCACTATTATTGAGGGAGCCCCGCGGAGCATATTGCAGGCCTAGAGGAAAAGGAATGAGGAGCCTGTGCTGGGAAGCAAGTAAGTCATCTTTCCTTCTGAGATCTGGCCAATAGGAAGGGGGGGTGCCAAAAATGCCCCCCCCCATTCTTTCATAACCCCTTTAAGCTAAATCTTTGCTGGGCTTTGTTGAACTTGAAGAAGCAAACTATGGAATTGAGCCAATCTTGCTTGTTTCTATCACCCAAAAAACAAGTATACAGAAACTTGTTTAAGGCTACTTTCACACTAGCGTTTTTAAATTCCGGTATTGAGTTCCGTCAAAGGGGCTCAATACCGGAAAAAAACGCTTCAGTTTTGTCCCCATTCATTGTCAATGGGGACAAAACTGAACTGAAGACAACGGAATGCTCCTGAAAGCATTCCGTTCCGTCTTCAGACCGGAGAACAAACCGCAGCATGCTGCGGTTTGCTCTCCGGTCCAGGCATCCGCACCAAGACGGATCCGGAATGACCCCCAATGGAAGTCAATGGGGACGGATCCGTTTGGTGTGGACACACCAGTAATCCGGATCTGTCCTCCATTGATTTCCAATGGGGGGTCATTCCGGATCCGGCATACATACACACAGACTACATACAAACAAACATACAGACATACATACAAACATACAGACATACATACATACTCACATACTCCCGGGACGCCGGCAGCAGGTCTTCACGCGCCTCCTGCACGCTGCGATGACGTTTCCCCACTGCGCCCAGCAGAGGGCGCTGTGGGGAATCGTCATCACTGCGCGCAGGAGGCGCGTGAAGACGTTCTGCCGGCGTCCCGGGAGTATGTGAGTATGTATGTATGTCTGTATGTTTGTATGTATGTTTGTTTGTATGTAGTCTGTGTGTTGTTTTAATGTGTGTCATGTGTGGGGCCGGAGCGCTGCTCCGGCTCCACACATGTATAGCGTTAGCACGGATCCGTCGGCACCCTTTAGGTGCCGGATCCGTGCTAACGCTAGTGTGAAAGTAGCCTAAGCCACTGAAGTCTCTTTTGCACCAGATAGTTCAAACAATGGGACTTATCCTGGAAAAACAAGACATGTTCCCATACCGGAATACAAAAAGTCTAATAAGAGTGTTCTATTAAATCACTGGCCTATTCATTACATGTACTACTACTCTGATGGCTGTTTGTGAGTCTTATCCAACAATTAATTTACTATGTCTTATATTTTCAATCCAGCTCATGGGAATAGGGAGTTTGGCATATTCCAGAACGTGATGATATTTACCTACCCCTAGAAGGCGCTGCATCATATTTCAAAGTTCCTGCCACTGATTTACATGATAAATGGTGAATGTTAAATGCCAGTACAATACATCGGAGAATCTTCACATGGTTTAGATTTCCATTATGAGAGTAAATCAAGCCTCGCCACACATTAATATCCATTTATCTTTAGTTCATTCGCCCTCATCATTCCTGAGATAATTCCATTGTGAAATCTTTGCCATGTTCTTTAAAGCAGCTCATCTCCTGGTCCCACCTCTCCCTCTCAAACAATGACACATCCCCAGCTAATTAACCGGCTGTAATAATTCAATAGAAGCCTATGATTAGAAATCCTTTTAAACTTCTTAAAACTGCCTGGAAGAGTTATCTTTTTTTCCCTACACTGTTCAACAAAAGCCCATTAACCTGAAAAGGCAAATGGCTTCACAAACCTCCTATTATATTATAAATTATGGTTCCAATCAGAATCATAGAGAGGTCCCTGGTTTCCTACGCTTGGACACCATCTTAAATCAATACTGTGCCTTACGCTTCTATGTTGAATTCTCCAAGTGACAAAGAAATTCTCATTGTACAACTTCTCAATAGTATGTTAGTAATATAGGATAACCAGAACTATTAAATTACTTTTATTCTGGAAATGTAGCACATCGTTTTAATTACAGTATTTAATACATGAAAGAAATACATTTTCCGACCGTGTATTACTCTTTTCGGATTTATTCTTATCTATTTTTTTTCTAGGAGCTGTTATATTGAAAATAGGTAAGTCACATAATACCCTATCCTCTCTGTGTTCTGAGAAGGATAGATACGGCCACCAAGTTTTAAGCAGAAATTGTATGTTAGTATAATTATTAATAAACTCCATTCTCATAAAGTAGTACTGCATCACAAATCCTGTAGACCACACACCCATGATAATCCTAGGAAAAAAACATCAGAGGCTCTATTACAAGTCAGGATTTGTTGGGATCTGTTTGAAGATGGATCTATCATACCCATTACGGATCTGTAAAATTCTCATGCATATATTTTGGCTAATACAAAAAAGCAAATATAACATAGACAAAAAGAAAAAAACAAAGAACAATGCTTACTATGCCTTAGGCTGCCTGTACACATTGTGACCCTGGCAGTGGGATCCGCATTTGGTTCACTGCTAGTTGCTGGGCCACACCACTAATGTTAGGCCTACACCTGTATGTGATATTTGCCTCAAGTAGCATGTACAAGCATGGCCTGTCAAGTATAAGTATGGCCCAGCAACAGGGGTGGACTGGGAACTTAAAATGCCCTGGGAAAAAAAAACTAAAATTGGCTCCATTGTGTAGGTAGATTCCAATTTAACAGAATACAAGGCAACACAAGTAGGCAAGGTCAACAATACCATGGTGCAAAATACTATCCCAGTAGAACCTAATAACACAGTGTAGCACAATATACTGGTCCAAAAGCTGGCCCTTTGTGGTGGCCATCAATAGCTACCATCTTCTGTCCTCCTCCAGTTGTATATGGAGCAGGGGGCTTAGGAAGTGAGGTGCGGGCCACAGCAGTTGAATTCAGGAGGGCATGGTCGCTGGCCAGGTACATGAGTACCTGATTCTCATAGTGTTAATTACTGTTGAGAGCTTATTATGTACCCAGTCATCGGCAGTGGGGAGGACTTGGGTGGCCCTACCAGGAAATTTCCCTATAGGGTCTATGGCAAATTTGCCCCTGCCCAGCAAATAGCAGTGGGTGGCATGCAGATCCTGCTTCCAGGGCCACATTGTATATGAGCAGCCAACTAAACCTGTTGACCAAGAAACACTCTAACTAGCCTGAATCACTATAATGTATAATCAAGTGCATAGAAAACTAGTAAGTAGTAAGAAGGCTCTACATGATAAAACAGGTAAAATGGAAGGGGGTGGTGCATGGCGTGGGTGAAGAAGTGGACGGGCTGGCAGGCCCATCTCATTCATCATTTTCTATACCTGTTTTATATGTAGAAAATGGTCTAAATTTAAGCCAGCAAGGAAGCTGGCTTACATTTAGACTGGCGATGGATATGAAAATATTGGCTGAGCTTAGATGTGATGGTTTGCACCTGATTTCTTCACCAGACTTGATGGACATACGAATAATACAACTACAGGGAAAAAGATTAATTGATCATTTTCAGAAATACATCTAAATTAGGCATATTTCTGGTAAAGATTCTGCAACTTTTCCCCGCTCATGCCAAGTCTACAAAAGTGGGTGTGGCGTGGACTGGGAAAGGGGACAGGCAGTCTCATTCATCATGTTTTAGGAGCGGCGCCTCTACCTAACTGTGGCGGAAAACGCCAGTCTTAATAAATGACCTCCTTTGTGTTTAGCTTATTATCGCAATTTTGCCCACAGAGAGGCATTCATATGGCCATTGTGTGACTGAGCTGTTGCCGGAATATGGCTGTTATGTGGTCTACTCAAGTGTTAACTCATTGCTGCTTTTAGATGGGTGTGTTTTTTCCGGAAAAAACAGTGTGTTATCACTTTTCATTAGTAGAACACACGGGCCCATGGTTCTGGTCTGCATTGTGGCTGCATTTCAGCCATAGCTCTGTTGGGCTATGTGGGACATCAGCCTCAAGGGTTGCTTCTGACAAGTAGTAATTATCAAAAGCATAGAACCTGTTTAATTACTGTGTGTATCAAGAGCAGGCATACTATATATGCTGCTGCTTAAATGCAGTTAGATGCTCATCAGTGTCTACTAGATTACATATAAAGGACTGTGATGATTATTTAACTGTGATGTACCAAAGAAGGACACACTGATGTTATAAAGCACTTATTAGATAAACTAGATAGAGCAAATACCTTGTACCTAACACATCAGGGGATGGACTTAAAGGGTCTCACACACTTTTCTACATTCTCTCCTTTTTGCTAAATGATCATTAGCCTCCTGTTGGGGGGGGGGGGGGTGGTTCCCATCCATATAAAATTACATAACAAGAGTTCTTTTGCCTCAGGGACAATACAATTTCTGACCTACTAGTCATAAATACAACAATAATCTTGTCCTTTAGGAACAATTACTATCATTTGCATCTCTTTTAAAGTTTAGCTGTCATCTAAGTTTATCTTTAATATAGTGTAGGGCACAGGGATGTTAAACAATTTTGTAACATACTAAGGAAAGATGTTTCTTTGTACTAGAAAACAATGTATAAAGAGTCTTCTTAGCAAAGCTCTAACTTAGCGTTCCCAAGGAGAGTCTGTCTTCAGTCTTGAGCATTCTACTGGGTGCTGAAGACACCTGTGTGTAGAAAGTCAGATAGGCAGGAGGACAGACAGTGATAGAGTACATGCACAAAGTCAAGGACTGGGGCAGTCAGAAGAGGCAAGCTGGAAGCCACTGTATGTTACACACAGACGACTTCAGTGGTCAGTAGAACGTTCAAGACTGAAGACAGGCTCACCTTGGGAACACTCAGAGCTAAGAAGACTCTTTAAACCCTGTTTCTAGTACAAAGAATCACATTTCTGTAATAAAGTACTTTACAAAAATGTTTACTATCCCTGTCCCTACACTATATTAAAAATAAACTGAAACACTTTAAAGGCTACATTTACATAACTGATCAAGAACTAAATCTGCATATTTCTGCACTGATTGTAGATTTCGAGCAATCTAAAACCATGAAATAGCTGCTGAACTTATTAATCTTGCATTAGTAGCCAAATGACTCTCCTGAAAATCTGACCTTGAAGGTGAATTGACAAGTTCTTTTCTGCTTCTTATTTTGCTCCTAGAGCTAAAGGTTTTTAAATTCCAATGAAATTGAAATGCTAAGTCCTTTTTTATCATACACTTAGACTATAAATATGTAAAGAAACATAAAACTATTCATTTTTAGTACTTTACCTGGTATTTTCTTGTCAGTTCCAAAAATGACATTGAGAACATAACATGACAATATCTTAACTATGGATTCCAGCAAGACTTTTCTCTCAAGCTTAGGTCACTTTTGCATGGTCAGTATTTGGTAGGTATTTTGTATCATTTGTATTAGTATTTGTAAGCCAAAATCAAGAGAGGAATCTACAGAGAAAAAATATGATGAAAAGATTAAAATTACTTATGTAAAATACTGCTAGAAACCAGCCATGACAACGAATCAGAATTGGCCAAGTCATATTCTAGAAGATTCTATAACTGGCTTTTAAACATATAAAAGGCTGGGATTTGAAACCTAAGGGGATGAGAAGAGAAAGGAAGACAGAGGAGAGAAGAAAATACAGAGAAGAAGAAATCTGGATGGGCCAGATAAGAGCCTGGTAAAGAGATCTCAAAGACCTATGTGTGGTAAGTATATACTGTAAAGTTTTAGAAATTTTGTTGTTTAGTTATCAGATGGTCTTGTTAGGAGTAACAACATATTGTAATGAGCGATGAGCGAATTGACTTTCGAATCCAAGATCCGCAGTCCATTTGCTCAAAATTTCGTTTGAATGCTGTACGGAAATTCGTCTCCATAAGGCAAATGTATGGGCTCCAGCAAGGGAAATTAGTTATTACCAAAGTCTTGCGGGGCTTAGGTGAATAACTTCAGGTTTTGATTTTTCAACTTTAAAATCTGACGGATACCTGTTTTAAAATAATTTTCAAATTAAAAAATCAAATGCTGGTTTCTAGAAAGCCATGAACAACAACATGTCTAACAGCAACCTAACAAGAGTGGCAAAACATTCTGCTCCTCCATCTACACCAGTAATCAATAGGCAGAGTGATCTGCTTGACCATAGAGAGAATGGTACAGCTGTCATATGGCATCAGTAGCGACAAATGTTTGCTCAGAAAGCAGCTATTCTTCCTAGTTCCTATTCATGTGTTTACAGTGGCAAGAGAGAAGAAAGCTACTGCCAGACACCTCTGGCAGTGGCTCATCTCCTGCCAAGACAAAAGGACTGGGCATTGAAATTCAACTTGACCACACTTTCTTCCCCTTGAATACATTAGATAGTCAACTGGTGGTTTCAGGCTCTAATGTATGGAAGGACCTGCGTTTTATTTGGGTACTGCATACTTTAGTGCTTTTGAGGTAGTTTGACAGTACTTGGAAGTGCTTTAGGAAGTTGAAGATCATTTCTGTAGTCTACTACTTTAAAGTTGATTTTATGGTTGAAATGCTCAGTATGTACACACCAGTTCATGATGGCATGAGAAAACAATTCTAGAATGAGGGTTCAAATCAGAAGATGAAGTCACCTTATGGGTATAGAGAGCAGACTGAGTCATTGACCCTGATTGGTATGAGCATAAAGTACCAATCCACTCCATGTCCAAGCTCAGCTGATACAGTCTCCCTGTCAAATAAAGGATCCACACCTGATCCCAGGAACAAAAAAAATCTAGTTGGACCTTTCCCAACCTGAAGTGGTATGATGATAATAATAACTTTATTATATAGATCGTCTATTATACAGTATGTATAATATGAAGGAGTATGTTTTCAGGGCACACTTACAACTTCAATTAATCTTATTGTCTAGAAAACTAATGAAGGACAAAAAGGTATTGGAGATGGGAGGTGATGTCACCTATTTTAAATGGTTTTAATGAATCACAAGGTGTCCGAAACTTTTTGGAGTCTAACAAGAGATGGACACAAAGTCCTGGTCACTCAAATTAACTCACTCTATTGCTGTTTTGTGAAGGATCTGGCCTAAATATTAGATGGTGGAACAGACTTAGGTACAAGAGGCCTAATGCTATTATAAGGATTTCATAGGTTACTAAAGTGAAGTCAACCAGGTCAGATCTTAGGTGAGTATGGAGATCTGCCTTTTAGCCGTTTGGAGGCAATCTAGTATATAAAGCTGAGTGTATGTATGTATGTCCACCTCCTGTGACTCGGGGAATGTCATAGACAGTTTTGAGTGGAAATTTTCATCCAGTGCTTTCCATTTGCCAAAAAATACACTTTGTAACCTTACCGCCAAACTACATGAGCCATTGTCTGTTGGCTGTTGTGGCAGTTAGCCTGGATATTCATCAGGTTGCATATAGCAACCAATCACAGCTCAGCTTCTGTTTTGCTACAGGTCTTTAATATGAGCACTGATTGGTTGCTATAGGCAATGAAGGACATTCTTAGTATAAGACAGCTTATGTGTGAGTTAATATGATTTCGATTGCGATGCTTAGCCAACGTTGTTGTAGAGGCTGATGTAACTCACATGACCTTCAGCGTATACTAATTCTGTGGGGTTTTATACACTGTCAATTAAAGACAATAATGCCCCATAAGAAAAGGAATTTGATTGGACGATTTTCAGGCCGCTGTGGAGGTCACTGTTAAGATGGCAGGGGACTGTGGAGGCCACTATTAAAGGGACAGCTGCTGTGAAGGTCACTGTTAAGGCAGCAGGGTACTATGAGGTCACTGTTAAGGGAGTGGGGTACTATGGCAGTCACTGTTAAAGGGGCAGGCGCTGTGGAGGTCTCTGTTTAGGGGCAGGAAATGGTGGAGGTCACAGTTAAGGGGACTGTCCCCTTTGGAGATCACTGTTAAGGGGGCGGGCCCCTGTGGAGGTCACTGTCAAGGGGTTGGGGTGCTGTGGAACTCCATGTTAAAGGGGCAGGCTTCTGTGAAGGTCAAAGTTAAGGTGGTGGGCTGCTGTGGAGGTCCCATTCTAAGACAGTGGGGCACTGTGGGGGTCAGTGTTAAGGGGCGGGGTGTTGTGGAGGTCACTGTTAAGGGCGCGGGGAGCCGTAGAGGTCACATTATGGGGAGAAACTGTTGATATCGTTTAACGACACACACAAACATTAAATTAAATGAAATAGATGAAATATACCTGGGCGAAGCCGTGTCCTCCTGCTAGTTAGTTATAAATGTTATAATGTTTAGACATGTGTCATACATAGTTGTTTACCTGAGGTTAGAAATGTTCACTTTTTATCTGTCAATATAATTTATTTTTTTTAGGAAGAAGGTTTGTAGGATGTTATTAAAGGAGCCAGGGGTTAGATCAAGGACTGTGGGGTATATTCTATTTGCTCAAATATCTGTTTTATGGGCAATTATGTGAAGGTGACTCATCTTTCTAAAGATTTGTACACTATAAATTATTGATAATGTTGGCCAGGTCTGAGAAAGTGTGCATGGACTCAACAGTAGGAGAATAAATACAATTTATCATAGATACCAATAAAAGCTCCACCAGTTGAAAAGCAGACCATAATGGAGAAGGCAGAGAAATCACAAATATGCAATACTTCGAGTGAAATCAATTTACTAAGTTCTTTTCTGTTTTTCTGATAATAGTTGTTCTTTGTGGCAGGCACAGTAATTCCATGTCACACTGTCAAAGTACAGATAATTGTACTAGATTCTATCTATTATCTGAGAAATCTTTAAGATGCATTAAAGGAAAGGTATAAAATGAGGGCAAAATTGGAGTAAATCACAGATTAAATATAGAACATACTGGAAAAACAACAATTGCTGTCTCCTTATACATTTTCTTTTCCAAAAGATGCAGTGGAATAGAAGTGGTCTATCTTAAAGTGAAATACCCATGATTTAAAGGGAATCAATCATGAGTTCATATAAACTACCATGATCTGGAGCCTTGGACTACTATGCCCTATTATAGGCAAATGGCAAAACTCCTTATATCATTTATGCATTTTTTTTGCTTTAAAAGTATTAAGCAAATGGGGTTGAGCTGTAAAACCATGCACAACCTGTGGACAGGAGTGGAGCTGTTTCTTGATGAAAAGAGCCATATTTTTCTAATAATAATAAACCTTTTATAGGGGTTATCCTTTGGCAATGAATAAGGCATTCGAAATGAAGAATTTTTGCAATGTACATGCATTTTCTGCTCTGGTAGTGACCCCTGCTGTTTTTCCTGTGCCTAAATTTTGGTCCACCCTCTCCTGCATTCAGTGGTGGACCAGACATACCTAGTAGCTTCCCAGTTCTCCTCCTCTCAGTACCAAAATAGTGATCTTATAATGAATCAAGTGTTGACTCCTTTCTTGTATTTGTCACTACTTCTAAATTCTTAGATATATTTCTCTATATATCTCTCTAGACATTGGACAAGGAAATTGTGGGGCATTACAAGAGCTGATGGCACTGTACACCTGGAAGATCAGGTGCTTAAAGAGGACCTTTCACCACTCCTGACATTCCTGTTTTAATAGCTACATAATTTCCCCACGTAATAACAATTCTGGAGCATCTATTCTTATGTCTGTATGTTGTGCGATTCCTTTATTATTTCTACTAGAAGTGATGAATGAATTACTAGCAGTCTGCAGTAAGGGTACAGAGGGGTGGTAACCAGTTGGGGGTGTGTACCTGCACAGACTCACTCTATCCAATCAGTGCTGCCATTTTCAGACTGTGCAGGTACACACCCACACTTGTTACCTCCCCTCTGTACTCTTACTGAAGGCTAATAGCAATTCATTAATAACTTCTAGTAGAAATAATAAAGGAATGGCACAACCTACAGACATAAGAATAGATGCTACAGAATTGTTATTACATGAGTAATGCATGAAGCTATTAAAACAGACATGTCAGGAGCGGTGAAAGGTCCTCTTTAATGGTCATATAGGAGGAGCTGTGTACACCAGGTTCGATAAATATTCTAATCATTACTATTTAACGCCTTATTTGTTTTATTTCAGATGCATTGAAATAGAAAAAAAATGGTTGAAAAGGTGTGAATTTCATTAAAAGATTTGTAGACATGCATATGTTATTAAATGAATGCAAAAAAAAATGCAGTACACTGTTTTATGAAATCAGTATTGTACTATGCAATAAATTGCCATATTCTTAAAAGGGTTTTCCCATGACTGTTGGACATAGCCAGCGCTTCTACTTGGCTAACTCCAACAGCCCCCTTAGAATTGAATGGAGTGTCACACTTGCATGCATGTTTGCCACTTCATTCAAATGGGGGAATACAGGCCCCTGTTCTAGTGATTGGCAGGAACCCCAGAATCAGATCCCTGTAATCAGATACGTATTCCCTATTTTGTGGGAATAGGGGATACGTTGCTCTCATGGGATAATCCTTTTTAAAGTTTTTATTTATTCATTTAAAGCTGTTTCCTGCTTTCTACAAGATATGAAATAATATTTGATTTGTGAAATCTGGCAAATTTTGGCTACCACATAAAAAGGGGACTAGATATCCTCAATATAGACAGAGAAGACTTGCAACATTAGTAAGTTTTTCCAGAAATAACTGGATAACCATAATTCATCCAGGTCACATAATTTATTAAGAAGAACATCTAAGGGCTCATGCACACGACCGTATGTATTCTAAACCACGGGTCCGCAAAAAATATGTATGACGTCCGTGTGCATTCCATATTTTGCGGAACGGAACAGCTGGCCCTTAATAGAACAGTACTATCCTCGTCCATTATGCAGACAATAATAGGATATGTTCTTTTTTTTTGCGGAGCAGACATGCAAACATACGGAAATGGAATGCACATGGAGTAACTTCCGTGTTTTTTGCAGATCCATTGAAATGAATGGTTCCACATATGAAAAAAACGGAATGGACACGGAAAGAAAATGCATTCGTGTGCATGAGCCGTAAGGCTTAGTTAATGTCTATATGCATTACTCCACAAGAAGAAAGAGATGGGAGCAATGTGGAATTCTTTGGATAACATTATGGTCCCATTATGTCTGGCATAAAGAAAATGCAGTATTTCCCTGTGAAATCACTGTATATCCACAGTCACTCTTGGTGGCTGCAGTATTATTGTGTGGAGAAGCTTTGCTGCCACAAGACCTGGACCCATCAGTATTAAGCAACCATGACTTTTACACTTTGCCAAAAATTAGCTTAGGAGAATGTCTGGTTAGCTGTCTGTATACTGAATCTGAAGATAATCATTCGATACACATCTAAATGGGTGAGAAGAAATTACTCAAGTCCTGACTTGATCCAAATATAGATGCCACGGCAGGGCCTAAAATAAGCAATTCATTAGTGAAAACCTGCCACTATGTCTGAATTAGAGTAGAAAAGTGGCCTATACTTCCTCAAAAGAAACATACTTGGTTGTTGTGATGTGACACTTATCAGATATTTATGGTATATCCTGTGGGTATGCTGTAGTTGTCAAGATGGAAAAAACCCTTTAAGATGACCATACACATTA
This sequence comes from Rhinella marina, assembly GCA_900303285.1. NCBI lineage: Eukaryota > Metazoa > Chordata > Amphibia > Anura > Bufonidae > Rhinella > Rhinella marina. The sequence goes on from ONZH01005551.1 coordinate 46,850, forward strand.
AGTTTGTCAAATTTTGGCTTTTCATAGGAGCAATCTGGTATGCCACTCATAACCAGGCAAAAAATCCAACATGACTGATTACTTCTTCAGCAGTACAAGGAGCAAAAAAATACTAATTCCCTTTTTCCATTTTTTTTCTAAACGTCTCTTCAGCAGACATTATTTACTAACCTAAATACAGCAAAATTTGGAGAGTGGCTTAAAATGCAATAATGTGAGCTCAAATTTTGATGTAATAAAGGCCAACAAGTTTCTAACTTTAAGCAAGATCCACCAAATGTATCATCCAGCATAAGCCACTGGGATATACAGTATTTGGCACCTATTTAGATTGCCTATGTAGGTTTACAATTCCTAAATATTAACAATAGTAAATCTGCCCTTTGCTAGTGTAAAGTTTTTCCTAAGGGTGAGTTCACACAGAACTTTTCCTGTGCTGGAAAAAACATCTCAGAATCCACTGCAAAATTCTGCACTTTTTGACACTTTTTTTAATCCTATCCATTTCAGTTGGAACATTGGCTGTCGATTTGGCACAGAATCTGCATCAAGAAATGAGCATGTCATATATTGTTTCCCGCATCGTGGCTTTTAAAACCGGTAGCAGAAAAAATGTCCCCATATATATTACCATGTGGTTGGTGTCTTGCCTGCAGAATCTACATGGTCGACACCAAACATTTCAGCTGAGGTTCATCTAACAGTTGTGGTCAGCTTTAGGAATGAAAAAAAAAAATTCCTATTCAGCTATTGTGTGTTCAGGTTTAGAAAACCCATTCTTTCTATTAGTGATATACAGTGTCAGAGTAGTTCAATTTTCAGACAGAGAAATAATCAAGTAATGGTTAAATATTAACCATTAAATATTTTAAGTGAACCTAAACTTTGCTGAAACCACAAAGGTGCAGCAGTGGTTCACAGGGTGATCTGCACTTGCAAGTTTAATTGGGTCTAATTGGCTTTTCCAATGTACTCAGTATGGATCCCAAATACTTTCTATGCAGAAGAGAACAGTGATGCTGTGTAGAAAAAAGGACCACTTGTTTCTGGCGCTGCTAGGCAGAGAAGAACTTGATGTCGCCCATGGATTAAAGCAAGTGTCTTTATTAGCCGATTGTCTACGCGTTTCGAGGGTAGGAACTCCCTCTTCCTCAGGACAATGGTTGGTAACAATACAAAAGTGTTCACTTTTAAAACCATGAGTTTTGGCGCGCAGGCCATGGGGTGTGTGTGAGAGGCGTTCCCCTTGTGAGTGACATGCCGAGCTGGTGCAGAGGATGTCAATTGAATGTTCCAGGGGACGCATCTTGAGGGAAGAATGTTTGTGGTACGAAAACATATGCTACAAATGGATACATAAATAGTTTGTTGTGATCAAACTATTTCATTCCTTTCTTATTCCATGCCGCTCCGTGATGTACTGGAGCGCTCTGCTCCAATCATGTTCTGGCCACTTGTTTGAATTATGCGTGTCATGAGAAAGGTCTGATTAATAGGGTATGAATATATTGGGTGGTAGTGAGGCGATGTATTTTTGCGATTTATGAGGGGGGATAGTATCGCTGTGTTGCGGGAGGCACGCTGTGCTTTCAGTGCAGTCACAGCGGGAAACCGAAGCGAGGATGCACAACGTACACAGAAGCCGCATCCATGAACCCCTCACAAGCTTCCAGTGAGGATCGGTCTTCGGTTCCCCGCTGCGACTGCACTGAAAGCACAGTGTGCCTCCCGCAACACAGCGATACTATCCCCCCTCACACATCGCAAAAATAGCGATGACATGGCCTCACTACCACCCTATATATCCATATCCTATTAGTCAGACCTTTCTCATGACACGCATAATTCAAACAAGTTACCAGAACATGATGGAAGCAGAGCGCTCCGGTACATCACAGCGCGGCATGGAATAAGAAAGGAATGAAAAGTTACCATTCTGTTCTATTATTTCAACTTCAATCGCAACAAACTATTCATGTATCCATTTGTAGCATATGTTTTCGTACCACAAACATTCTTCCCTCGAGATGCGTCCCCTGGAACATTCAATTGACATCCTCTGCACCAGGTCGGCATGTCACTCAGAAGGGGAACGCCTCTCACACACACCCCCATGGCCTGCGCGCTAAAACTCATGGTTTTAACCCCTTCAACCCCGGGCCTGTTTTCACCTTCCTGCCCAGGCCATTTTTTGCAAATCTGACATGTGTCACTTTATGTGGTAATAACTTTGGAACGCTTTTACTTATCCAAGCCATTCTCAGACTGTTTTCTTGTCACATATTGTGCTTCACGACAGTAGTAAATCTGTGGCAAAATATTTCATTTTTATTTATAAAAAAAATACCAAATTTACCAAAAATTTGGAAAAATTTCCACATTTCCAAATTTCAATTTCTCTACTTTCAAAATACATAGTAATACCTCCAAAAATAGTTATTATTTTACATTCCCCATATGTCTACTTTATGTTGGCATCATTTTATAAATGTCATTTTACTTTTTTCGGACGTTAGAAGGCTTAAAAGTTTAGAAGCCATTTTTCAAATTTTCAACAAAATCTCCAAAACCATTTTTTTAAGCACCAGTTCAGATATAAAGTGATTTTGAGGGGCTTACGTAATTGAAACCACCCATAAATGACCCCATTTTAGAAACTACACCCCTCAAATTATAAAAAACTAATGCTACAAACTTTGTTAACCCTTGAGGTGTTCCACAAGAATTTTTCTTGCAACACAGCAAGGGTTAACAGCAAACTAAACCTCAATATACATTGCTCTGATTCTGCAGTTTACAGAAATACCCCATATGTGGTGGGAAACGTCTCTATGGGTTTGTGGCAGTGGTCAGAAGGAAAGTAGCGCCATATGGATTTTGGAGGCAGATTTTGCTAGAATGGTTTTTAGGCACCATTTTGTAATTGAGAGACCCTGACGTACCCCTACAGTGGAAACTCTCAAAAAGTGACCCCATTTTGGAAACTACACCCTTCAAAGAATATATTAAGGGGGGTACTGGCCACTTTGACCCCCTAAGCGTTTTACGGAATTTGGAAACACTTGGCTGTGAAAATGAATAGTTTCATTTCTTCCAATAAAATGTTGCTTTAGCCCCATATTTTTCATTTTCACAAGGGGTAACAGGAGAAAAGCACCCCATAATTTGTTCCCCATTTTCTCCTGAATACGGCAACACCCCATATGTGGTGGTAAACTGCTGTGGGGGCACATGGCAGGACTCAGAACAGAAGGAGCGCCATATGGATTTTGCAGCACAGATTTTGATGGATTGGTTTGCGGGAGCCATTGATTTTTATTTTTTTGAGTTATTGTCTTATGTGGCGGCTCATTTTTTGCGGGATGAGGTGATGATTTGATTGGTACCATTTTGGGTTAAATACGCCTTTTTGATCGCTTGGTATTACACTTTTTGTGAGTCAAGGTGAAAAAAAATGGCTGTTTTGGCATAGTTTAAAAAATTTTTTTTTTACAGAATTCACCTGAGGGGGCAAATCATGTGATATTTTTATAGAGCAGGTTGTTACGGACGCGGCGACCATTTTTATTTTTGTTACATTATACACATTAGCTGCATTTTTGAACAGAATTAAATCTTGTTTCTGTGCTGCCATTTTCAGAGAGCCATATTTTTTTTTATTTTTCGGGCGATTGTCTCAGGTGGGGTATCATTTTTTGCGGGACAAGATGACAGTTTGATTGGTACCATTTTGGGTTAAATATGCCTTTTTGATGACCTGCTATTACACTTTTTGTGAGGAAAGGTGACCAAAAATGTTTTTTTTTTTTTTTTTTTACTGCGTTCACCTGGTGGCAGGGTGGATGATGTGATATTTTTATAGAGCCGGTTGAAACGGACGCGGCAATACCTAATATGTATACTTTTCTTTTTTTCCCTTTTTTTAACTTTATTTTGGGAAAAGTGTACTTTTTTTTTACTTGAAACTTTTATTTTTTGTAAAACTTTATTTTTTTAAACTTTTTTTTTCACTTTTTTAGGGGTCCCCTTTACAATGCATCACCTTTACAATGCATTACAATGCTTCTGCATTGTAATGCATTGGCTGTAAGTGTATTACTCAATGTAATACACTTACAGCCTGCTTCCTGTGAGATCCAGGGGGCTGGATCTCACAGGCTCGCAAGGATGGCAGCCACGATGCCTAAGGAAGGCATCAGGCTGCCATCCAAGCTATCGGGTCCCCGTCACAGCAGGGCGGGGACCCGATGGACTCTCCTTACATACGCCCGCATCGCATGTGCCGCGGTCAGCGCTGACCGCAGCACACCGATGCGGGCATACACAGCAGGGGTCCGGCTACTGGGAACAGCCGGCCCCCTGCAGCTGATCGGGCGGGTGCAGGAGTAGTACTAGCGCTGTAGTACTACGGTGCTGGGCGTCAAGCCCCTTCACGCAGCGCCGTACTATTACGGCGCTGGGTGTGAAGGGGTTAAAAGTGAACACTTTTGTATTGTTAACAACCATTGTCCTGAAGAAGAGGGAGTTCCTACCCTTGAAACGCGTAGACAATCGGCTAATAAAGACACTTACTTTAATCCATGGGCGACATCAAGTTCTTCTCTGCCTAGCAGCGCCAGAAACAAGTGGTCCTTTTTTCTACACAGCATCGCTGTTCTCTTCTGGATACTACACTCTGTATAGACCTCTTCTCAGAGGGATTACAGGAAGACCACGGCTGCAGCAGGCACCCACACCGTATGCTGGTCGGGATCCAAATAACCAGCAGGGCGACTAATAGTAGTTGTGACTCCTCACAACTACCTATGGTAAGCGCGATTTTACTATTATAATTGCCACCTGATACTCTGACACCGCACATGTGGCGCTGCCTCCATCTTCTTTTTCTCTGGCAAATACTTTCTATGGATCCATTCTGCACACACTGGAAAAGAAGAGTTGATGAAACCTGAAGGTGAATGACGCTGGGAGAAGCCCTGCTGCACCTTCATGGTTTCAGCAAAGTTTTAGGTCCCCTTTAATAAAATTGTAAGTAATAATGAACATCTGTGGCTGCAAAATCTAATGTTCAGCAATTTCTTTTCTTAGCTGCTGCCTAGCAGTAAATTACGCTACTTATCTAAGCATTTCTAATTTTGTTGTTTGGCTTTTTACATTCCCATCCATGCTGGATATACAAGGTCCCGATGAGGAAAGTAGCACTGAGATAATGCTCATTGACTTGATAACAATCATAGTTGACCTTTGCTGAGAGCTACTTTTGGTGGCTTTTGAATGTGTGGTGAACAGACTTTATTTATGTTCTAGAATAACCACCAGCTGTTGGCCTATTGATCAATGAGTAGACCTTTCAAAAAGCCCCCAAAGACCCTGAACTATGTGATGACACAGCAGAAACCTTTATTACATAATGATAAAGATTCTTAGGGCACACATATCAGCAGTACTGAAGAGTATAATGCGTCTTCATTGTGGCTTTTCATAATGTATTTCTCAAAAAAGTACTAAAGACGTTCATGTGATTGTGGGACTTAATCTTTAAAAGACCTTGTTGTCATTTCTGCCACCCTCTGCAATTTCTGTTGCCCCTATTCCTACCGCCCAAATTACTGCATTGCTTTGAGGTCCTCAATGGCACACACAATAGGCAATCATTAGACAACAGACAATGAGAAAAAAAGAAAAAAATGAGAGACTAGAACGAAAAAATTTGCCAAATATGCACAAATTGGAGCACTTTCGATTCCAGTAGAATAGATTTGGACACAAATCAGATTAGTCAACCGATTTGGCCTGAAACTGATACAAATCACATTTGTAAATGATTCGATCTCTAGTAGCCTGCAATGTAGTGTGGACATATGATGTGTGGAATCATTTTATAATATGATATCCTTTTGGAGGATGGGGCCTGGTTAGTGGGTGTAATATTACCCACTACTATAACAGTATTAGGGTATTTTTTTCATGTCCTTAGTAGAGATGAGCGAGTAGTGAAATATTCGAAAGTTCGAAATTCGATTCGAATAGACCGCGAAATTCGACTATTCGACCGAATATCGAATCCCATTAAAGTCTATGGGAAAAAAATGCTCGCCACTTGGAAATCTCAATTCGACCACTTGGAGGTCACCAAGTCCACCCTGAAACCTCAGAAAAGGATGCCAACACTGCTGGAATGCAACTGGGACAGCAGGGGAAGCATGTCTGGGTGCATATAACGCGCCCAAGTCGCACTATTACGCCACTATCACAGCCTCTCAACAATACACTCCAAAGACAATATAAACTCTCTGTAAAGTGAGACCATACAAGGAAACCTTCTTTCCTCTACATTGCCATGGACCCCAAGCCAAACTAGACAAAAAAGAAGATAAAATTCTGCACCCCTTAAAATCACGTTGCCTATGACAACCACAGATGGCATAGGCAAGGGGGAAAGCAATCAAGCCATCACTATTTTTCCCTCTGTGCCATCCCTGCCTTGCCCAGGCACATGTCCCAAAACATCATCCACGCCCGAGTAACACGGTTACTGCAAAAGGCCATTTGACCACCAACACTTTGGTTTGAGGCCGGGGATGCTTCATCTCCCTGACAGCACACTGGGTGAATGTTGTGGAGGCGGGGACGGGCAAACCTGCTACCCCCACCCAAGTTTTGGGCCTTGGTTCTGTCTGGATTTCCGCAACCCTTACAGACAGCTCGGCAAACCCCTCCTTCTCCTTCTAGATTTGTTAAATCTGTCCACCACCCAGTCAAGTCCACAAAGTCCAGTCTCGTCGATAGCCTGCAGAAACTGCAGGGACCTCACTCTGACCCTCCTTCCTCCCACCCTGCCCAATGTTATCAACCCAGTGTTCCCACCCATGCAAGAATCGCAGGAGCTATCTGAGGATTTTGTTTGTTCTGATGCCCAAACACTGGAGCAAGCTCCATCTCTAGCTGATGGTGGTGTGGAACGGGCACTAAAGTGTAAAATGATTAGGGACGATGATGAGACACAGTTGCCAGCAAGGGAGGCTGTTGGAGCAAAGTGAGGCAGTGTAAGAGGAGGTGGTTGAGTATGACGAAGTCAGTGACCCGACCTGGCCCAGTGTCATGTCTAGCAGGTAAAGCAGTGGGGATGTTGAGGGATGCTTAGGACCGCAAAAGGCAGGAAGAGGCCGTGGGCTGGCCAGAGGCTCATGGAGAAGGCAGGCTAGAGCCCGCAGGGCCGCATCTCTTCCCTATAACAGGCCCCCACATAAAGCTCTCCCATCGAGGGCTCTTAGGTCTTTGTTGTGAAAATATTTTAATGAGTGCGCAAAGTTAGCTTGAGGTGAGCCCTCGAAAAAATTATATGGAGGCCCAAGAGGTGAGCCCTCGAAAAAATTAAGTGGAGGCCAAAGAGGTGAGACCCAGGTGACCTCTTAAAAATTGTATTAAGGCCCAAGAGGTGAGCCATAATAAAAATTGTTTGTAGGCCCAAGAGGTGAGACCTCTTAAAAATTGTTTGTAGGCCCAAGAGGTGAGACCTCTTAAAAATTATGTGGAGGCCAAAGAGGTGAGACCTCTTAAAAATTGTTTGTAGGCCCAAGAGGTGAGACCTCTTAACAATTGTATTAAGGCCCAAGAGGTGAGCCATAATAAAAATTGTTTGTAGGCCCAAGAGGTGAGACCTCTTAAAAATTGTTTGTAGGCCCAAGAGGTGAGCCATGAGAAAAATTGTTTGTAGGCCCAAGAGGTGAGACCTCTTAAAAATTATGTGGAGGCCAAAGAGGTGAGACCTCTTAAAAATTGTTTGTAGGCCCAAGAGGTGAGACCTCTTAAAAATTGTTTGTAGGCCCAAGAGGTGAGCCATAAATATATATATTTTTTTTTTTACGGAGCAATTCTACGGCGGTTAAGGAGGAGGAGGAGGAGGTGGAGGAGGAAATGGCACTTCATACAGATGGCACTTCACTTTTGGCTGCTTTCCACTGTTGGAGAAGCAAAGTCCGGGTCAATCCACTTGCTGTTCATTTTGATTAGCGTCAGCCTGTCGGCACTGTCGGTTGACAGGCGGCTGCGCTTATCGGTTATAATGCCCCCGGCTGCGCTGAACACCCTTTCTGATAGCACGCTGGCGGCAGGGCAGGCAAGCACCTCCAAGGCGTACAGGGACAGTTTCAGCCACGTGTCCAACTTGGAGACCCAGTAAGTGTAGGACGCCGAGGGATCGGGGAGGACAGGGGTACGGTCTGCCAGGTACTCCCGCAACATCCGCCGATACTTGTCCCTCCTGCTGATAGCGGGCCCCGTAGTGATGGAAGTTGCACGAGGGGGTGCCATGAACGTGTCCCACACCTTGGAGAGTGTTCCCCTGGTGGCTGTGGGCCTGATCGATGTTGTGGGACTCTGGGAGACCCTCTCCTCTCTGCCGCCAGCGATGGTGGGTGGGAAAATCTCCATCATGTTCTGCACGAGTTCCCTCTGGTATTCCAGCAATCGATTCGTCCTCTCCTCTACCGGAATAAAAGAGGAGACGTTATCTTTATACCGGGGGTCCAGGAGTGCGAAGACCCAGTACAGTTTGTTCTCCACTATCCGGACAACACGTTGTGTCCCGGGAAAAGCAGCCCAGCATGAAGTCAGCCATGTGTGCCAGACTCTGAATAGGCATGACGTCACTGCCCCCACCAGAAGGATCACTTGCCATTTCCTCCTCTTCCTCTTCCGCCTCCTCTCCGCCCCATCCGCGCTGAACCAATGGGACGCACACAGCCTGACTGCTACCCTCGCCGCCAGCATCCGCCTCCTCTTCCACAGCCACCTCCACGTCGTCCTCCTCCCTCCTCCTCCTCCTCCTGCAACTGCCACCAAGAAGCAGACAAAAGTGTGGTCTGACTGTGTAGCTCCGTTGCGTCTCCTCCTACCCCCGTCTCCTCTGCGTGCAATGCGTTCTCCCTTATTGCGATGAGCGATTCTTTAAGGACGCATAGGAGCGGGATGGTTACGCTCACTATAGCGTCCTCGCTGCTGACCTTCTTGGTGGACTCCTCAAAGATACGCAGTACATCGCATATGTCTGCCATCCATGGCCACTCGTGGTTGGCAAACTGAGGGAGCTGAGTTGCAGGCACGCGTGGATTCATAATCTGGTACTCCATCAATGCTCTCTGCTGCTCACACACCCTGGCCAACATGGAATAGGTGGAATTCCAGCGAGTCGGCAGGTCGCACAACAGCCGATGTTCAGGCAAATGGAGGCGTTGCTGGAGTTTTTTTAAGCTAGCAGCAGCTACAGTTGACTTCCGAAAGTGAGCGCACAAGCGCCGCACTTTCACCAGTAGCTCTGCCAGGTTGGGGTAAGTCTTTAGAAATTTTTGGACTACCAGATTAAAAACGTGGGCCAGGCATGGTACGTGATTGAGTTCGGCAAGCTCCAGAGCCGCCACCAGGTTACGGCCGTTATCGCACACGACCATGCCTGGTCCTAGCTGCAGCGGCGACAGCCACATCTCCGTCTGCTGCAATATGGCGTCCCTCACCTCTGGGGCGCTGTGCTTCCTGTCCCCCAAGCTGATGAGCTTAAGCACCGCCTGCTGACGTCTCCCCGCGCCAGTGCTGCAACGCTTCCAGCTAGCAGCTGAGGGCAATGTTAAGGCAGAGGAGCAGGAGGAGGAGGAAGAGGAGGGGGGTTTATCAGAACCCGTGCTGGCAATCTTGGGCGGGGGTGGTAGGTAGGCCGTCTCTGTTTGCGACCCCGTCCCCGCTTCCACAACATTCACCCAGTGTGCCGTCAAAGAGATGTAGCGTCCCTGGCCGCAAGCGCTTGTCCACGAGTCGGTGGTCAAGTGGACCTTTGCGCTGACTGCGTACCTCAGGGCCCGCCTGATGTTACGCGACACGTGCTGGTGCAGGGCGGGGACGGCACTCCGGGAAAAGTAGTGGCGGCTGGGGACGGAATAGCGGGGTGCGGCAGCCGCCATCAGGTCGCGGAAGGCCTGCGTCTCCACAAGCCTAAACGGCAACATCTCCAGGGCCAGCAGTTTGGAGATGTGGCAGTTTAAGGCTTGGGCTTGGGGGTGACTCGAGGGGTACTTCCGCCTGCGGTCGAACACGTGCGAGACGGACAGTTGATGGGACGAGGAGTGTGAAGGTGCAGGCGAAGATGCGGGGGAAGGGGAGGCTGAAGGAGAAGGCCCCAAAGTAGCCGAGGCAGAGGCAGATGTGGAGGTGTCCTGGCTGGAGGTCTGGACCGCAGTGGCAGCACACAACAAAGGGGAAGAGGCAGTGGCAGGAAGACCTTGCGCAGGTTGTATTGCGTTTGCTCTCTCCCACTCAGCCCAGTGCTTGACTTCCAAGTGACGCCGCATGCCTGAGGTTGTCATATTGCTCTTCTCAGAGCCCCTACTCAGTTTTGAGTGGCAGAGTGTGCAAACCGCGCTCAGTTTGTCATCCGCACAAACATTAAAAAATCTCCACACCACAGAAGTACGAGGCCTCGATGGGGGAGCTTCGCGCGACTGCCTGCTGCCGGGAACAGCTTCGGCCCTGCTGGCTGTGGCCTCACTTCTCTGTCTGGACTATCCTCTGCCTCTGGACATCCCTCTGCCTCTGGACATCCCTCTGCCTCTGGACATCCCTCTGCCTCTTGCTGCCTTTTTCGGTGCTGCGCAGACCACCACCTCTCCACTGCTTTCCCCGCTGGACATCACCCCTGGCCAAGTGGGGTCGGTCATTTCGTCATCCACCACCTCCTCTTCCACTTCCTCACTCTGCTCCTCCTCCTGCCCACTGGACATTCCAACAGCCTCCCTTGATGGCAACTGCGTCTCATCATCATCATCGCTCATGATAACAGATGCTGGTTCAGGGTCCACATCAGCAGGAGATGGCGAATACTCAAGTGGTTGGGCATCACTACAAACAAATTCCTCTGGTAGCTCCAGGGATTCTTCCGGCACATCTGAAAAAGGACCCGAAAAGAGCTCCTGGGAGGGGTCAAGGGTGGGTTGACTCTGTTGGCCAGGTGTGGAGGAAGGAGGGTCAGAGTGAGACTGTGTGGATGACTGGCTGGTGGACAACTGTGTGGAAGCGCTATCGGCTATCCATTGCACCACCTGTTCACACTGCTCAGGCCTCAACAGCGGTGTAACCCACCCCCTGCTTAACTGTCCCATAAAGGCAGGGATTCTGGATGAGCGGAATCCTGGCTGCCCCTCACCAGCACGCATTGTATCCCCACTGTCTTCAACCAGGCCCCCAACAGCATTTCCGCGCCCCCGTCCTCGTCCACGTCCGATTTCGCTAGCCCTCCGCATTTTTTTTTTTGTTACAATATTTGGCGTACACAGCCATGTACTAACAGGTCAGACGGTGTGTATTAACACCACGTATATACAAGATTTTTGCAAGCACGCAGAACGCACAGTACAGGTGCCAAATAAAAGGCCTTTTTTTAAAATATTTCTAGGTACACAGCCGTGTACTAACAGGTCAAACGGTGTGTATTAACAGCACGTATATAAAATAATTTTGCAAGCACACAGAACGCACAGTACAGGTGCCAAATAAAAGGCCTTTTTTTTTTTTAATATTTCTAGGTACACAGCCTTGTACTAACAGGTCAGACGGTGTGTATTAACACCACGTACATACAAGATTTTTGCAAGCACGCAGAACGCACAGTACAGGTGCCAAATAAAATGCCTTTTTTTTTTATATTTCTAGGTACACAGCCGTGTACTAACAGGTCAGACGGTGTGTATTAACACCACGTATATAAAATAATTTTGCAAGCACGCAGAACGCACAGTACAGGTGCCAAATAAAATGCCTTTTTTTTATATATTTCTAGGTACACAGCCGTGTACTAACAGGTCAGACGGTGTGTATTAACACCACGTATATAAAATAATTTTGCAAGCACGCAGATCGCACAGTACAGGTGCCAAATAAAAGGCCTTTTTTTTAAATATTTCTAGGTACACAGCCTTGTACTAACAGGTCAGACGGTGTGTATTAACACCACGTATATACAAGATTTTTGCAAGCACGCAGAACGCACAGTACAGGTGCCAAATAAAATGCCTTTTTTTT